>JAPMOQ010064907.1:0-23302 GCA_026543055.1 Argiope trifasciata | reverse complement strand
TGAAATAGAAAAAGGAAAGTGCTTGTGATGCCTTGAATGAAACATAAACGATGAAACAGAAAAAGGAAAGTGCTTTTGAGGCCTTGAATGAAACATAAGCGATGAAATAGAAAAAGGAAAGTGCTTGTGATGCCTTGAATGAAACATAAACGATGAAACAGAAAAAGGAAAGTGCTTTTGAGGCCTTGAATGAAACATAAGCGATGAAATAGACAATGCCGGCATAGATTTCTTTACACATGATCATTATGCAATAACTTTCATCATGAGTGATTCACATGGGTTAAGTGCAACTTACAAAATGTAATCTTCCTTCAGGTTTTTTTTTTTGTAATTATTTGTATTGAAATAGTTATGTATTTCTGACTTAATTTGTTATGCTATATCTTCTCATATGTCCATAAATAAAATAAATGCATTATCTGAAATTTGCAGTATGTAAATTACATTAGGCTCATATAAGTCGAGTTTAACTTCAAATACCAGATATAATTAACGCTTTGCCAAAAATGTGCAGTGTACTTTGTTTACAGAAACAAAGGCCTGTGGTCAAATGCTGAGAAAGAAATTCATACAAATAATTTTCTAATTGTTATTATTGACTAATTCTCATAATTAAGATATTTCAATGAGCACTTAGCTGTTGGGGACAACAGGGTATATGCGACCTTATAGGGAAATTTTATTCGGAAAATTAGATTTTCCAGCATTGAGGATTGGCTGGAGTCCGTCTGCAGCCTCGTTTAGGGCAGTTTATCCCCCGTTCGGTTAATGCGGTGGCTTAGAAAGGGTAGAGATATTTCTTATCTATACTTATAATAAATCTCAATGTGTGTGTGTGTGTGTTGGCGCTCTACAGGTCAGACCGTTGGATCTACAGCTACCAAATTTGGTGCATGTGTACCTTGGAGGTTGGGAATGTGCACCTCGGAGCCCTTTTTTCGAATTTTTAATTAGAATTGAAATTAAAATTTAAGCTAAATTTCGACGTTTTCCCGCTATAACTTCCGAAAATATTATTAAACAAACATGATTTTTACATCAATTTAAAGATTAAAAAATTAACTTTCTAATGGTATCAGTGTTTTAATGCAGAACTTAAGCTACTGTTTTTAACGAATTTTTAAAGGAATATTTTAACTATGTTTTTTATCACGTGACTGGATAAAATAAAAGAAAACAATGACGGAAGTTCAAATAATAATAATAAAAAACTATCATCGTAAATCAAGTCTAAAGAAATGCAACTTTCGGCACGTGACTGGATAAATTAAAAGAAACATAAAATGTGATATTTTCTAAAAAAATAAATGCAAAACCAAGGTTTCTATAATCGTTTGCAACATCTAAATCATTTATTCAATATATTTTTTTTCCTTTTTCGCTTTAAAAAAAAAACATATTTAATATTTTAGCAACACCACGGAATTTTTTTTTAAAATTTCAGGCCAATTAATGCCCGGAATTACTTCAAGGCTAATGAATATGTGACTCAATTGAAAATTTTAGAACGCATTACTCATGGCGAACCAGCTGGTCGCCAAAGGTGGCCAGTGTTTAATATATTCAAGATGTGCATATTTTATAATGAACTAGGATAAATTCAGGGTTTGATTTAACGGAGAAAATACTACTCACAGGTGGAAAATACTAATTCGAGAATTTTTACTCACGGGTGTTTTCCGTGAAATCCTTGAGTAAAATTCATCAACAAAAGAAGGTTACAAAGTGTACTTTAAAATTATGTAGGTAATAATGTAAGTTAGCAGTTTTAAATTTTTTTATGGTATTTGGCTCAATTTTTTTCAGAAGGAATTTCAATTCATCTGCATCTATTCAATTTGATTTATGTTCTTTAAAAAACATACCTTGTTTAAAATATTTATTGAATATTTATGCATTTTCATATATTTTTGTACAAATTTAATTTTGGCCAATAACAATTCCATGAAAATAACCACTTTAGATAAATTAATATTAATCATTAATTGAAAATTAAACATTGTTTTACGACTCTCGTCATGGAAGATATTTATTATTCAAAGCAAAATTAACTAATAAACTGATTAATAGTGAAACGAAATTAATTAAATAATAATAAAAAATATTTTTATTTTTTGCAATTAAATTATTTATACCTATATAACTTTTACATCGGGGCTGGGGGGGGGAGGAAGCCCCTCGTAATTCAGGATGAGAAGCTTGGTTGTTGGTTCTCGCCACCCTTGGGCTAAAATGTGAGGTGGCTACCACTCATCGATGACGCGGCGTACTTCTTTAGGGATGGGATGTACCGTAGCCAGTGATGGCCCTTAGAACTCAACCACAGCTCCTTCCGGTGTTGCTGCAGCGTTGGTCTAGTCTTTCAAGTTTTTCTGCATGCCTACGGGCTGGTCAAAATAGTCATTCGATTTTACCTATATAAATTATTTCTGATTGGTAACCAATTGCTTCCATAATCCATGATATCAATAATCCAGAAATAGTCAGTGAGTCAATGTTGCATTTATACGTTTTGTGGCGAACCTGTGAATTAACCATAATATTAATTCCTTTAAGTATTAAACATATATAATAAATATACAAAAATTACAGTATTAAGTGAACGATAATACATACATTTATGTATTAATTGTTAAAGTTTAAAAAATTGATAACATAATCAATTTAATCATGAGTGGAAATAATACTATTTTTCCATCAATACTAAATATCTGAAATAATAATCGAAATGCTCTAATAACTTTTTGATGTTTTTTAACACTATGAGTGATAACATAAAACATAACCAGCCTTTGATACTTTCTATGATATTTCTGTTATTAAGCAGTCCTTGGAGAGTAATTGAATGTATCTTTACTTTATCCCTGATGGTGCAATAATTCACCATTGGGCCATTATGATTGCTGTTTTTAAAGAAGAAACACATTTCACCAATTTATGAGTTTTCATGGGCAATAAAAACATAATCTATTAAAAGGAAATATTGTTTCTGAAGAAACAAAATATTTTCAAAGTAACTGAAATTAATTACCTTTTCAAAGGTTAAGTAAATTATCGACAGGTAAAATGTATATTCTTCAAAGGAATGAAAATAGCAATAATTGATTTCTTGAAACACATTATAATCTGAAGAGCATGTGAATTGAAAAGAAAATTAATGGGAAAAGAAGTATAATAATTATTTTATCAATCACAGCTAATGTTTTTTTTTCTAAGAGCAATTCTAGATTTCCATACCTTTAGAAAAAAAAAACAAAGGGCACACATGACAAATAGGAGATAATTATTATTGAAAAATTTATTACAGGCTGAATATTAATTCTTTCTTCAATGCTGACATTTAGCACTCTTTCTTTATAGTATACTTTGTAGTATAGAGAGTGTTTAATAACCGACAAAAAATTCGAACTCGATTACTGATTGGATCTTTAGGTTTATTACTTATGTATGTAGCATAGATGTTGTATATAATATTTGGAATATAAAATACTAGCTGGTACCTGGCGCATTGCTGCAGCAAAAAAAATAATTTTGGAAATGTCGATTGAAATTTTAAATAACTGTCTGGTTTGATTAGGAATGATAGAAAGAAAAAATATTTATTTCCATATCGGAAATAAATACATTCATTGAAATAGAATGATATATAAAGGAGAAGCGCAAATAACATTAATTCTACTTTTTAACTTTATTATTCAAGATTTGGTAATATATATTTTTTGTTTTTCCATCTTCAGCAGAAATAAATAAGTGCTAGTAATACGTACTGAAACTTTTATCGCTATTTGATGAGCGGTATGGCAGCCCATAAGAGACATAAGACAAACATTCATTTTTATTTATATAGAATTTTTTTCTGAAATATATTTAAATTGAAAAAATAGTGTTTCTTGGATTATTATACAAACAGAATAGGAGAAAATGAGGAAAAAAATTACATCGGCATAATATCATTATCCAAATTCTCTATGTCCCCCCCCCCCAAGTTTCGATTCGGAAAAAACTCGAAGATTTCATTACACAAGAATATTTTCTACAGAATTGAAAAAACAACAATTCGTGCTCCATAATTCTAATGCTATTAAAAAAATCAGAGAAAGAAAATGAAGTATTATGGAATTAAAATAAAGAAAGCAAGTGTTTTTCAATTAGTTTCTACTAAAGCTTTAATAAGACTTGCTTACTTTGAATGAATTTATTAACTCCTATTGAAACCTGAAGAAAAATAATATAAAACATTTTTGCTTAAAGCTGGACTCCTCAAGTGAAGGATCAAATTTGTTAATTTTTTCTATGAGTCATAATCCTATGAGCTTTATTAAAAATCTTTAATTTTCTTTTTCTTTCTTAAAAATCTTATATTGTTAGTGAGCCAAATTTGATTTATGATTTTAGGACATATATTTCTAATAAATACATTTTTTTATTTTGTATCCCTTCTAATTTTTGGAATATATGACATAGCATTATAGATGTCTTAATCCTATTTTAAAATTTGTAAAGATGTGCGATTTTGCTTAATATTATGTAATTAATCGCGACACATGGCATATCTCTTAAAATTTAGATTTCTTGTGCTTCTTTAGAAGTATAAGAAATCGTAATAATATGGAATCTCTACCTTTTCGTTTTTTTTAAACAATGTCTAACTCTCCTAACTCAAATTTGCTGAGGGTTCTACAACTCAAACTGTTTAAGCAAACTGGAAAATTTATTGCAAAAATTTTAATTACTCGAATACGTTCTTAGAAGTAATTTTGGTGCTTTTCAATGATTATAAATAATATTATGCAGAAATGATTATTATGATATTTTGATCTTAAGAAATTACAACTTTTCAAAAATTAAATAGCAATATAGTATTCTTTTTTTTGAATTTTGATAATTTTTCAAATAATTTTTCTTTAATGCGTTTCTTCATAATTTCCATCAGTATATTTTATCATTGCTATGAAATTTAATTATTTTGCACTGTGTTATAAAATATTTAAAAGTATGAATTTTTTTTTATGTTGAAAGTAGAAAAAAACTTTCTGTTTACAATAATTATTTATTTGAAGAATTAGAAAGTGAAATTTCACTACGTTAAAAGCCAACATGCTGTTAGAAGAAGGATCAACCAGAAAGTTATCTTTTTAATGGTACTATGATGACATTAGGTTTAACTCTATTAGGAATGCTCATATTAATAATTAGAAGAATAGGTGCAAAGTTATTTTATATTTATCACAATTTGAAATAATAGGAATACTGTATTGGGGAATTTACTAATATCAAATCACGGATAAGGATGCTTTTCTATCTATAAAAGTTAATATTCTCTTCATCAAAAGCTGATCATCAAAATAAGTTTTTTTAAACGATTGCAATATAAATCGATTTTGCAGTTAGCAAGGAAACAAGGGAATCATATTGCAAAGAAAAATGTTCTATAAAAAGAAAGAAATGTGTGACAGTTGGGCAATATTAATTCTATACAGTAATGGATTCTTATTCCCTTTACTTTTATGAAATATTATTTAAAATTAACTCATTGATATTACAACTTTACTCTTTATTTTGCTTATGTAACTACTAGAGAATGATTAACATATATTTTATGATATAAATTTTTTTTGATTCATATAATTTTGTGGCATGTACATTGAATGATGTGAGATACAAAATATTTTTTTTTCTCTACAATAGATACAATAGGTGTTCTTTCTCTACATCAAAAAGTTAAATTTCAGTAAAGTGTATAATATTAATATTGCAAGAAAACCTCCTTTCCGGATGAAAAGCACATTCTGTGCCATATCAAAATACTTAATTCATAACTGATTTAAATTTGCACGCTTTATTCTTTATGTCCTTTATTTATTGTTATTAAAGAATATCAGAACCAATCATCCCTCTCCTATCGGAAAACATCAGAGTTACTTAAAGCATTCATTATTGTATTCAAAAGTATTTTCCAGACTTTTTTTAAAATTTCGAGCCACTTGGCATGGTGTAAGGAGCGGGAGGTATTCCTTTAGTGTAATACAAAGGTTTATAGTATATTGTGAACTTAAGAAAGTTTTCAAACGGCGAAAAAATTTGAAAGGAAGGAGCATAGTAATACATTATTTTGTATTGATCATTAATTAAAAATAACATTATGTTGATTAATATTGTAAATATTGAATTGATACCATATAAAATATATACATGATAAAATATATTGTATTTATAAAAAATAGAATAAAATATTTTATACATGGTTAGAAAGCTGAAAATTTAATTTAACTACCTAATATTTTGCCCAAAAATATTGGTTATATGTACAAATTAAATATATAGCTTGAATATGTGATTCAAGCAATAAGTTTTGAGAATGTATTGATTAAAATTCGACTTATCAATTTATTTATTTATTTTTATTTATCATAAGAATCTGTTTATAACTAAGGAAAAGGTCTCTTTAATGTTTTCTCACATACTCTCTATTAAATATATTTGTATATTTTTAACTGCAAGTCATTGGTAAACAGTTGTTGCCAGAAAATATAATAGCGTACCATTTTTAGCAGTTAATAGCTTGGATACCGATAAATTGAATGCCCTTCCAATCAATTGAAAACAAATTTTGAAATACACTACCATCAAAGTCACAAGATGACAATGAACTAGTAATTCCGAACCACCGTTAATGCATATGATATAAATTTGACAGACCGGTAGCCGCAATAGTATTGGAGTTCACTAAAATTGAGTTCTAAAGGCCTTCACCAGTCATGGTACAACCCTTCACAAGGAACGCACGTCTCTTCATCTGTAGGAGGTTACAAAACCCTACTATTTCAGTGCCCACCTGGGTGGGAAGAAAGAACCACCATGCTGGAAGCTTTTTCTCACATTTGAGGGATCTGCTGTGGGAAATATATACATTATAAAGGTGATGTTATGCCAGTAAAAGTTTAAAAATGTGTCTTTGTAAATCTCTGCCAGGAAAAATATTTCAGAAAAATTTATTAGTATTCAAAATAAAAATCTATATTTTTTTTCCGAGAAGAAACATTTATCTCGTTTTCTTTGTCTTTATCTGTAATTAATTGTTGCTACATACCATTCATATAATTGAACTTTATATCCTTTATAAAATAAGAGCTTTATAGAAACATTTTGCCCTTCTGAAATCTTGCAAGTACTAATATGTCGTAGTTAGTAAGTCAACTTTTTTTGTAAATGCATTGCAAGTTATAAAGATGTGTAAAAATGTCTATTAAAATAATTTTTTTTTCTAAAAAACTAATTGATTTTTCTGTAACTTTATTTTAATTTATTTCATTTTCTTCTGTTTTTAAAAGCCGGAAAACATGAAACTACGCTTGGTGCTTATTTAGAGACGTAGCACTGACATTCTTCTTGTTCAATTTCCCTTTAGCTTTTAGGACATAGAACATTTTACCACCAGCTTTAAAGTGGATGAAAAGAACGGATTCACTATCTTAAAAGACAAAGAATTTATTTCATGGGAAGCTTTATTTATTTATTTTTTCCGAATTCAATAGAAAAGGTTCTGTCTTTAGAGTTTCTTCGTAAATAAGTTAAGGAATGCACCAAAACTCAATTTCTTTTCAAGAATTGAAAAAGGCAGGGAGTTAAAATTAAGTGTCTAACAAACAACTACATCTTTCAAAAAATTCAAGGTATTGTGTTTTGCGAATTTCTAACAACAACTTTTATTATTACTTTTTGCTTTATTCTATATAAATAAGAACAATATTATAGTTAATAATTATATGCAAATAAAAATGTCATCTCAATTAAAAGGATGAATTTACTTTTACCAGATTAAAATAAATCCATAAAATGCTTGATTCATTTCAGTAAATAAATTAGAGCAGTGACTTGATGCTATTGTTTAAATTCATACATAATTTATAACTTATGGATTTTACATAAAGGAAAATTAATATTTTTCATGGCTTCTATCTATTTTGTATATTCCTACTAAATTTTCTACTCTTGAATAATGTGCCTAAGTTAAATTATCCTTTGAAAATTATCTATCTATCCATCTATCTATATAGTCATTTTTCAAATCGTATAAAAATATACTTGCATTATTTACTAAGAAATAGCACAGATGCAGTTTTTTCACAGAAAAATCGATACAGATAGAGACAAATACATTATTTACAGAGAAATATCACATAAATATCAAAATTTTAATTAAATAGAGCAATATTTATCAAATGGTAATTTCAAGTCTTTATCTTAATTTTAAGTCTTTATTATGAATGATTATGATACATGGGAAAAAATGCATACAAACTTCTATAAAAGAAAGATATTAGGTCTAAAAATTAGCAAATCTTTTTCATTTAAAAAACATTTATTGCGCAATAAATATGTTGGTAACGTGCTCATTATTACTGCAATTTCTGAAAATGACTACCAATTCACTTCCAAAATGACATCAGTGACGGAAGCAATCTGCCTTCTCATTACCATCAGACAGAGAACGTTGAGTGATACTTTTTGCTCGTAGTAATCTAAGGTTACATTACGCCTCTGTTGTCACGTCATGTGACCATTTGTTGTCAAACGAATGTATTTTATTTAAAGTAAACTGGTGGCAAAGGCGAAGAATGTGCCTATTTTTTTCTTTATAGAAAACTTCTTTTAGTGAAACTAGGTACGAAAAGATGGATTTGCGCTTTTTGATAAAATTTGAGTTTTATCGTTTTTTTGTTTGTTTATTACTTACAGTATTATCTTACTTTTACATTACGATATTTAACGCTTTCCTCCGTAAACAAAAAACTTTACTGTTTTCTTTAGATTCAATTTCAATAGAAATTAATATATTATTTTCAAGTTATTTACTTTTTGTCACTGTTTAAAAACAGTCAAGTGGCGGAAAACTTAATAGAACATCGAGGACAACTCAAAATCTCTTTGTTCGAATAATATCTGAAAACATAGGTTGAGTTGTTTAAAATTTAAAATATACATAGTGATTTAAAAAAACTATTAATAAGCACTTAGATCTTTTAAAAGTTACATGCATTAATTAAGCAAATAATTAATTTTGAAATGAGAATTAATAGCCTTACACATTTGTAATAAAAATTTAGAAAATTATTTCCGATTCTATTCATTTAATTATTAATGTTTATTTTCATGATTAGTAAAAACAATGAATAAATATAAAAGGTTTTATAAATAAACAGATTATTAAGATTATTAATGCAAAATTAATTATTTCACTTATTACAACTGCTCTAAATCCTTTTATTTTTCAAATATTATTTACAAGAAATGTATTATTTAACACTTGGGAGATTTAATCAATTTCTCTTTTTATGAATTTTATAAATGCTTATAAGACAAAGCCAAAATATCTTACAAGGTGTCCATTTAAGTCTTGATTCAGTAATTAATTCTGAACAGTTAGAGAATGGTATACACTTCCTTTGGGAAAGTCGTTTGAATGACTCAAAAAGTATATGGTGACTATAATTACACTTTGAAATAGTCATAAAAGAATGATTACTGAACCAAATGTTATCATACTTGGTAGCAGTTTAAAAAAGGTCCTGTGGATTTCTTTTGGGCTAAAAAAGTTCAAATTCAGCACCAAGGTGAAATGGCATTGTGTGTAGTACTGTTAAACAAAATAGGTTATGAAGACAGCGGTTTAAAATGTGTTAACCATGTTACAAAGCATGTTCAATGTGGCGTCGCCTTTTCTGAAAGCTAAATCTTATTACTGTGTTATTAACAGTAACTCTTAGCATATCAAGAGTAATTATTAGCCCATGTCACACATTTCAATTCTGTTAAATTGTTTAGATTATCACCATCAATAGTGTTTTTGAAATTACCCTATAGCCAGAGATCTCAGGAGTTGGGTAAGTGAGGTGGTCAAGAAGTGGGGAAGTTTTGGCCTATAATCCGTTCATTCGTGAAATATTATTTAAGTAACTGTGTCACATGTACCAATATATGGTGGTGCTCCGTCTAGCATAAAAATAGTGTCTAAATCATTACGTTGCTGGAATTCATTTAACCCGAAACATCATAACACTATCTCTGTTGCTCGTTTAGAGTTCCTGTTATTTTTGCCCACGGGGTTATCTCAAAAGCAATGTTTATGGTGATAATTTTAACAGTATGGCTGAATTGTGAGAATCGATATATTGACCTGTGCGTATCATTACCTTGATAGGCTAAGAATTGAGAAGGCAGTAGTATGATTTAACTTGCTGTCAGAAAATGGCGGAAGCTACATTGGACATGCCTTTTAGCACAATTAACACATTTTAAACCAATGTCTTCATAACCTGTTTTGTTTAACTGCATACAGTACAATTTCCTCTTGCAGAAGAGTTTTTGAAACTTGTTTTTCACACATAAGAAATTTATATAATCCCCTTTAAATTATAATCAAGGCTGATAACATTTGGTCCATTAGTTTTCTTTTCTGATCATTTCAAATTGGAATTTTAATAATAACTTTCATGATATTTTATGTTGTTAATAATTGGACATGTGTAAAATTACTACGAAAGGTTTGTTTATGGATTACTGTGATCGTATTAGATATTTTACTAAACCAATTTTTAAAACATTATCATTTTAAACAGAAAAATATTATGCAGTTCTGATACAAAAATAGAAAGTTTTTCAAAGCTTTAAAATATCAATATTTTAGATGCAGCATTTGATCTTTTATATGTGATCTTTAATGTGTGCGTTTAAGGTGTCTTCACTAAACTCTCACATTGGTCAAAAATAAATGAAATTGAAATCTAATACCTGAGATTTAATCCTTGTAGGTGAAAGCATTTTTTCATTCAAATATTAGAAAAATATGTTAATAGATGTGATTTATAGTGTGAGTAAACATATAAAAATTCAGGCATCATAGTTTATCCTTTTTTTTTAAATTTCTGACTTAAATTTCGAAACTTCTCTTTAATGGGCTATCGAAGCAGAAGACCAAATCTTGTACCTTTACTAACAGCACGAGATAACCTGAATGCCTCTCTAGGGCTCGCAACATAAGCAACTGAGTGCAATCATATTAGTCACGATTTCACTTGACGAGAGCTAATAGTATGATTTGAGTACCGTAGAAGCTGGTGGTGGTTCCGTAATTATGACGGCTGTTTTATATAAAATGAACGGGGTCTTCTGGAGAACTAATCATTGATTTTAAGTGGTTGTGACCAGTTACACGGTCAGCACTTACAGTCTTTCAAGCATTTCATGTATTCATAAATACTAAATATTTTTTTAGCATTGTCATCATTTGCACCCTTCCATCAGGGCACAACTTATTTCGTACAGCCGACCACACTGCTACCACTGAAAATAGCAGTATCGGCAGGAAGTGTGGTCAACTGGTGTTTTTAGTATTGTACATCTCTACATTGACCGATCCGTCAAACTAACATTCTCTTCGAAGATAGATATTGTTCGTCTTCCTCGCCTTCACACTGTCAAGCAGTTAGTGAGAAACATAAAATCTTTGACTACATGTCCTTCAGAGTTTTGAGATTACCTGGTATCATCAGTACTATACTCAAATCAATTATTTTCAATCTTCAGGTTTTCCCTTAACTCTGACATTTCAATACATTCCATTAAATAGTAGTAAATAGTACCAAATTCTCCACAAATGCATTCATTTTCCTGGGTTCCTTCAAATCTTTGGAAATATGCTGGAAATATCTCATATCCAGATATAATTTGGATTATCAGTTGATGATATTTTCTTATTTTTATTTCTGAATCATCAGGGCACAGCTGTTTGCAATTGATTTGAAGAGTAGTTTGATTGCAGCAAGTGATTTGGCTACCCTGATCGTCTCGATCCAACTGATTTATGCCCCATCAAATATTTATGGGGCATAACAAGGTTGTCAATTTGATCACAAAATCTGGTACTAGCAATATTTACGTTTTCCATCTGAAACTCTAATAGAAAATTTTAAACTTAAAAAAAGCATTAATGTTTTTATCCCTTAAAAAGAGTCTTTAATGTTTTTATCCCTACTTCTGAGATCAGAAGATATTAACAAGTTATATGAATAATAAATTACCCTTCAAAATGACAATAGAATACAATTAAACTGTTAACTCTTTTATGATAATTGCTAACGAGAGAGAAGATTGAGCTTTTGTGAATAAATGAGAATATTAATTTTATTTATGCATGGGGCAAACTTTAGAAGATTCATTTTTTTAGAAGTCTTTATCATACAAAGAAACGCTGTCTAGACACAATTTCCCAATATATTTTGTAATATATTATCCGACATAATTCGTTGCCAGTTTATGAATAGTTTTCTAAATGTGCAATAGTAGATATTATATAAGTACATAGTACTTTTTGACAATAATGCTTTATGAATTTATTTTAATACTGAGAATAAAAATACACGTATGAAGCTGAAGTATGCACATCTTTGATAGTTTTACTATAAAGGCTTAATTATGTTTTTTATACATTCCACTTGAATTTCAAAACAATGTTTCTTCTGTTGCGCAATAGAAAATATTAATTTTGAGCCTGAAAATATTGCTGTCTGGTTTTCTACTTAATCAGCAATCTTATCTGATTTAGGTATGTTTGAAAATAGCTTTGAGAATATTTTTCGTTTTCATGGTGGTCGTGCTAGTATTAAAATTTTAAATCATACTCTTAAGAAACAAAATTTTCAATTTTTTTTAAATTGTAATAAGAGGTAGTGTTAACTTTAGATTTTTCAAAAAGTATATGAATAATGGAAAATGTGCAGATTATGAAGGATTTGCCATTGTGATTGATACCCCCAATTATTCTTGGAAGAATTACAAAATCAGTCAATTTATGTTTTCCGCTTTTCTTAAAAAACATCTTTTAATTAATATGTATAAGCTAATGATAAAAAATACACTATAGGTATTGAATTATCCTAAAGTTTACTTTTACAGATGCAAAATATAATAGGATAAATAGCTTTATTGTAAACTGAGGCTCAGATTTTATATTCAAACATATTTGTCACTCTTGCAAGAAGACTTATTTATAATTTACAGCATATTTTGTAAATTTGTGTAGAAAAAAGATGTGAATTTTGAGAACATGGGAGATACAATATGACTATATTGATCTAAATTTAATTGTTCATTTGAGTTCTAGTACTTATATATATATCGCCCTCACGTCGATGAATGATATTATCCATGAAAACAACTAGACGTCACGACCAATCACTGACATAGAAGCCATGTTAAAGGATTTAAATGTAACAAACATCATCTTAACTCATTTACTATACCCTCATATTGCAGACGATGCCATTTTGAGAATAACTAGGTAACTCAACCAAAGTACCAATTGACGTTGAAACTATATGACTATGACTACCTGTGTTATAGTCCATGTCGTAAAGATGAACAATAACTTACTAGCATTCAATCGGAGAGCATTGCAATTCTTGAGGATAATCAGATATCACTAATAAAGGACCCTTAACTTAGATGTCATATGATAGGATTTGAGCATAATTGCTTTCCATGTTGAATCGCTTGTCATAACGAAGTACCACAGTTTATAGCCCTGTTTCGGAGAACGGTGTTGTATGTGTTGATAGTGGAGTTGAAACATTTGATTTCATGGTATCATCAGTCTGCCATTTCTTATCACAGTAAGAAACCTTAATTTTCAAGTAGAATAGAAAATGAATTCAGAAAGGCCGAGAATAGTAACGCAAAATGAAAGAATTAACATTTTACAGATGAATCTGAAGATATTTCTAAAGAACGAAGTCGAGCAGTGCCTTAGATAAAACAACACGGTTTGATTGCAAATACATCCCAATCAATAAAATAAAGATTAAAAAAATATTATCAGAAATACCTTTGGTACATATATATTGCTATCTTTTCTAACAAGGATGTTTTTAGCTTTCATAATATTATATATTGTTATCAATTATTTGCATTTAATAATAATAAATAGTAATATTTATTATTTTCATAATAAAAAATACTATCGGTTGAAATATGAGAGTTCAATAAAAGTTCATGACAGTTCAGGTGAACCAATTTAAGTTCAGCTGTGGTTTAAATTAGCTCTGGAAATTTCTGTTTTGATAACACATATTTAATTTAGTATGCATGGTATTTGAATTAATTCAAAATCATTAATTAATTAATTAAGCTTCAGTTAGAAATAATAGGCGGTTAATTCATTTAAAAATACAAAAATATTCGATAATAATTAAAGTAATGAATTATAAAATTCTATGAAGATTTGAAGACTAAAAAATAAAACATTATAAGAGTATGATTTTTTTTTAAAATTCCTGATGCTGAAAATAATGATAAAGGAAGTAGATCAAAATGAATATCGTGGAAATAAAAAAAATCATTGTTTTGTTTTTAAAGTCTAAATTTTTTTAAATAAAATAACAGATTCTTTTGTTTTTTTAGTAATTTAGTAAAAGCATGATTTTAAAAACATTGTCTTTTTACTAATTGATTATTAAAAAACCGAAGTCATAGTAAGACAACAGAAAAGGTATAAAAAGAAGTATCAGCATGGAAATAAATGCAAGTTTACTACACATAATAATCATAGCATTTTTTACTACAATTACAAAAAAAAGTCAATTATATAATCTGATAAACCCCACTTAAAAAGCATATTATTCCTACTTTATTTTTTAATAAAATGTTTTGAACATTTCAGGCTCTTATAATTCTTGATTTAGATTTAAAAAGTTTACAAAAGTAGAAAATCTGTTGCATGAACATACTTTAATGCATCGTGTAATCTGTGTAAAGTGAGTTTTGGAAGCCTTTTCAAACACTGGCGGAAAGAAAAGCATTGAGGTACTTCATGTCGTCCAAAAGTAATGTTAGCTGAAGTGTTTCTTTTATCAAACAACGTTCTCTTAAGACTCTGATGATTAAAAAGATTTTGTTTTTATTTTATATTATTATTTCCTTTTTTCCACCCTAAAACAGAGCATTCTTATTTTACCATATTCTTATGTAAGACTGAATTTCTTTGAAAATAACCTCCCTGTGAAGGAAATAATCCTAAAACAAAGACCTTCGAGGTTTCTATGGAGCTACAAAATGGGAAACAACAGTTTCTTTTTTTAAATTCGTGTCCTTTGACATAATAGAATGTAAGATAAAAAATATATTTGTTTTAACCTTTGGACTTTCGGAATTTTTAGTCATACAAAAGCAAGGGACCATGAATAAAAAGAAATACCCTTTCCGAAATTAGGAACAGTTTGGATAAGTTTACTTGTAATTAGTTTTTGTACTATGTCGATGCAAACCTAATTAACCTAATCACCAGATCGAAGTAAATTGCCCATTTTTTATTCCTGATTTTTAAAAAAAATAAATTAACGTTAATACTTTGGAAACCTGTTGTTTGCAATTTTTAAGATTAAACTTATACGATATTTAAAGTTATCAAAATAAAATCGATGTAAACTATAATATGCATGTTATGGAGATTTATGGTGTAATTGAATAATATTTGTTTTTCGCTGTTTGAAGTAGCCCTAGTCAATTAATTGATTTTACCCTTTCATATACTAAAGATGAGATTGGGTTATTTTTTTTATTCAATTTCCATCCGGAAAGAACCTTGAAATTTTAACATTTGAATAGTGTAATGGATAATATATTATACTAACATTTTCGGAATATAATACTTAATTAATCTGTTAATTAAATTAAATTTTTATTTCTATAAATAAAACTACCTCGTAAAATATTTGATAATATTTTTTATATATTTTATGTTTGCGTGATATTTAAATTCACAAATTATAAAATAAATACTTAGTACAACATGCTTTAAAAATAAATTCTGCGTTTTAGTATACATATAAAAACCTGGTTTGAAGAGTAATGTTCACTTATCCTCTTTAGTTTTTACTTGTTTTTTTTTCTTTAAGATATATTAGAAAAAGATTATATCGCTTTAATATATAATGCAAAAATGATTAATTTCACCAGAATTTTTCTTCAACATTGAATGAGTCATTTTTTCTTAAAATTTAAATTCTTGTTTTTTAATTTAGTTTTGCATTTTTTGCGTTTTGTGTTTTACAAAGTAAGGAACTCACCTATCAGTAATACAAGAGGTCCACTGCATCTAGTCCTATGTCTCTTAGAAAACAACACCATCTGCTCCACCTTCTCCGGATTAAATGATGTCACTGCAGCAGTCTGGGATGTTTCCGTTGACCTCAAAACGTTTATTAGAGATTTTCTTTCAATTTTAATTGAAAGAGAATGTAATACAATTAAACGAATTTGTGATGTAGAGAATTAAACAAATTTTTGAGCAGAAAGTTTTTATAGGTATGGGACGATGCAAATTATAAATTTTTATATTACTTTTATATGATTAATTCAGGAATGTTATTAATTTCGAGAAAATATGAAATATTCAGAATATTTAAATTCAGTTTGTTTATGAAATTTTTATGCATTTTTGCTGAATATCCATATAAAAAATGTATTTCGAATAAATAGGACAGTTTATTATTAATTTCTTTTCAAAATGGAAATTTGTTTCGTAAATTTATTCGCTGCTACTATTCAGTGCGGATTTGCTTACTTCACCAATTTGTTCTTTCTAATTTTAGACATATAAGAATGATAGATCCGATTTATTTAATTATGATGGTCAAATCTGAAAAAATTTCTAAACTTTACAATGTATGACTTATTATATTTATAAAATAAATTACAATTTATGTGTTTGGAATAGCTTTATATCAGGAATGCTCAAATAAAAAAGCACGAAACGACACTGTGGGTATGAATGAAGACTTTATTCAAAGCATACACCATAGGTCTGAGGGCAACGATCTCATTGATTAACGAACAGGAGAGTTTTTTGTTCCCAGCATTATTATTGCCTTGACGAGACCCAGTCCTTCAGAGCGTCCTTGAAATCACCGTCCAAGGTCCGTTGTTTGTATAATTCCTCGAGGGAAGAAGAACCCTTAACTCCGGTATCTACAGTGAGACACTCCTAAGACTATAGAGGACCATCAAGAACGAAACATTGAGCTACTCACGGTGGGTTGGTTCTTTTCCATGAGAATTAGCGTTCACACATCTTGAAGGTTACACTCGCGAAACTTGAGCACACGTGCAACTTGATCATCCACCCAACAGCTCGAACATGTCCACCAGCGATTTTACTGATTTTGGTCCTCTGAAAAAAAAAAAAAAAAAAAAAAACTGAAAGAGAAGCTCTTCAAATCGGACGGCGATTTCAAGGAGCTGTGGAAAAGGGTCTCATGATCATAGGATTTCTAGGAACAAGGAATCCTTCGGCACGCTAATCAATGGGATTGTTGTGCTAAGCTCTATGTTATATGCTCCGAATAGTCTTTATTTATATCCAAAATGCCATTTCATACCTTTTCATTTGAACATCTTGTACATCTCAGTTTGCTTTTTAATTTATAATGTACCAAATGGTTACATTATAAATTAAAAAGCATCCCAGAGACACAAATCATATTATAATAATAAATTACAAAATATATAATTCTTCTTTTTGCCAACATAATTTTTACGAAGTAAAAAAGTATTTTAATTGTGATTTTAATAGTAGAATTATTCATACAATAGTCATTTTAGTTTTTTTTCAGTTTTACCCGCTTAAATCAATTGTAGTACCTATGTTATAATATATAGGTCTTTCTTACAAACTTTTATAAAAAAACATTAAAAAAACCTCCAAAAATTTATTGTTACCCTGTTTCATGTAAAACTGACACATGAAGTTTATTAATAGAAATAAAAATGGCTGCAAATTGCTGTTGAAAACAAAGATTTTATCGAAGGAACTAAAAATTACTTTCACCCTGCTTAAGATAAAAGGATGCGGATCGATGGCCTACTTGCATATGTTTTGGGGTTATTAATTTCTATCCACCCTTATCCTTAATAAAACAGCCATCATACAGTAAGGAAGTTAAATAAAACCCTCTACTAGGTAAATTTATTGCACAGTAAGATTGATTTCATGGGGAATCATATATTAGCGGTTTTAAAATACTTCAGTTTTTCAGCGTTTATAGAAAAAGATTGCTTTATAGTCATATTGGTTTCACAATAAAAACTAAATATAACATTTAAAATAATTCCACACAATAGTGTTTCCATACGAGATTAGTATTTCGCTTAACTCTTCTCGTACTTAAACTCACAAAAGGCAATTCGTCTAAAGTGAAATGTTTGGAAAATATTTCTGCATTTAAAACCAGATTTTGAAAATTGTTTCTAAAAAACATCATTTCTTTTCCTCCGCATGCCATTCTACCTGTATGGTATAAAAGTGTGTAGATACATCATGTTTTACAAATTTTTTTGAGCATTTTTATTTCTTTCACGATAAATCATGCATTAAGCATACCTTTAAGAGGGGGAAATTAGCATTCTAAAAATACAGAAGTACAATTTAACATACTTGGAAAACATTCTGATCCGCTAACATTAGCTTACTTTTGGAAAATATGTCGAGATACGTGGCGTAGTGGCTCCAATTGGCAGGATATTTTACTGATTTTGCCGGTGTTCTAGCATTGGAGTAACGCTTTTCCGGTTCGAGTCCTGATTCTTGTGTGATTGTTCTTCTGCGTTTTATTGGTGAGATGTGTGAATATCCACCTCTCCCGCTTTTCTCCTTAAAAAAAAAGGTTAGGCAAGCGAATGTGACGCAAGAAGAAACTAAGTAGCACTCTTGGCCCTGGTTTGCTCTACTTATAAAACAAGAGACCGTCATTCGGCTTAAATTGCTGACATATAACTGCCAGCGGGCTGGTAAAGTGTCAAGTCACAACAACCCATAAAAACATAACATAAAACTAAAAGATTCACCCAAAATGCTTTGAGAAACAAGTAATATATTTTTTTAATTCCATTTTTACTTAGATCAAAAAACAAATTTTTTTTAGTTACTTTTTATTAAATAAGTATCAACAAAATTATTAAGAATCAAAAAATGATTGAACTCACATTCTTCACTTCTTGTGAAAAAAATGAAATCTTTGCAATTTACCGATTGAGCTACTGCCGGTTGATTTCAATTTTCATTACGAATTGTTAAAACTATATTTAAATATTTAAGAATAAATTTGTTTTATTTAATTAATGAATTAATATTAAAAAAACTCTAGTAACACCAAGCTTCATCCTCTACAAGTTTAAAAAATGTATTTGAACTTGAGTGGATGAATAAAAAGTATTTTGTTAATGATCGAAAATTGGAACAAGTTATATATATAGGGAGTGTGAGAACTAATAGTAGGAATAGAACAAAACTGGTTTTTCCACTTCGAATTTAACTGAAATAGCTAGAAAAATTTTGGTTAGTCTTCATTTTTTTATTGTTGATACAGAAAATAGTTTGAAAATATTAATGTGATTACAATATTATTAGTTTGCTCTTGTCTCTTTTTAAATTTTAATTTTTAAGAAGTGAAACTTCAAGATCTGTTATGCTTTAAAAGTCTATTATGCTTTACATTTGTTTTACTGTAAATTTGTTGAAATTTTAAGAATTCCTTACACTGAAGAGACAAAAGTCATGGGATGACTGTTAATATCGTGTTGGTCCTCCTTTTGCTCGGCGAAGTGCAACAACTCGACGTGTCATGGAGTCCACAAGTCGTTGGAAGTACTCTGCAGGAATATTGAGCCATGCTGTCTGTACAGACGTCCGTAATTGTGAAAGTGTGGAGGGTGCAGGAGTTTGGGCACGAACGGACCTTTCGATGATGTCCCATAAATGCTCGATGGGATTCATATCGGGCGATCTAGGTGGCCAGATCATGCGCTGGAATTGTCCGGAATGTTCTTCAAACCAATCGCGAACAGTTCTAGCGCGGTGACATGGCTCATTGTCATCCATAAAAATCCCATCGTTGTGTGGGTACGTGAAGTCCATGAATGGCTGCAAGTGATCTGCAAGTAGCTGGACTTAACCATTTCCAGTCAATGATCGGTTCAGTTGCACCAGAGGACCGAGTCAAGGCCATGTAAAAACAGCCCACACCATTATGCAGCCACCACCAGCTTGAACAGTGCGTTGCTGACAGTTTGGGTCCATGGTTTCGTAGGGTCTGCGCCACACTCGAACTCTACCATCAGCTCGTAACAACTGAAATCGTGACTCATCTGACCACGCCACGGTTTTCCACTATTCTAGGGACCAGTCGATATGCTCACGAGTCCAGGAGAGTCGCTGCAGGCGATGTCGTGGTGTCAGTAAAGGCACTCGAGTCGGTCTTCTGCTGTCATAGCCCAAGGAAGACAAATTTCGCCGCACAGTCCTGTCGGACACGTCCCTCGTACGTCCCACATTGATTCCTGCAGTTATTTGACGAAGTGTTGCGTGTCTATTAACATTGACCATTCTACACAGACGTCGGCGGTCTCGGTCGTTAAGTGCAGGTGGTCGCCCACTGCGCTGTCCATGATGGGATGGGATGCCTGAAATTTCCTACTCTCGGCACACTCTTGATACTGTGGATCTCGGAATGTTGAATTCACTAACGATATCCGCAATGGAATGATCCATGCGTCTAGCTCCAACTAACATTCCACGTTCAAAGTCTGTTAATTCTCGTCGTGCCGCCATAAATCACGAAAAACCTGTTCACATGAATAACTTGAACACAAATGTAAGCTCTGGAAAACAAACTGCGCATTTATACTTTTTCGCTGCGATACTACTGCCATCTGTATATTTGCATATTGCTATCCCATGACTTTTGACACTTCAGTGTATAAACAATTCTTTAAACCTTTTTCTCGTTTAAGCAATTCATACAAATATTTATTTCTTTAAACTGACACCGGTAAATTTCGTTTTTGTAATTCTACCTGAAATCTAAATGCATAAAAAATATAAAAAAAAAAAACAATTTAAAAATATTCTTTTTTATTTAAAAGTTCATCTAAATTTCTGTTCATCTTTTCTTATACTTTTTTTGAGATGCGTTTAAATTTCCCCCAGAGCGTAAGGCGCTGTATCGTTGGAATTTTTGAAATTTTTCCTTAACTTTTTCTAATTTAAAATATTTTATCCATATGTAATGAAACGGGGGGACTGAAACAAAGGAGAGAGTGATTTTTTTAACAAAGGAAAAAATATTTCATAGAAACCTCCATCTATTTTAAAAGAAAACAATAGATTTTTATTAAAAATTTTAGAAATGCACAGATAAATTGCAGGAAACGAAATCATGTTTCACTTTTAGGAATTCATTCACACATGGAGAGCTCTTATCAGATATTCTCCCCCACATATGCAGTCTTGTATAATATTAAGATTTTAAAAACATCTGTTCTGTTCAGAAACTTCTTTTATAATTATGTAGAGAAGTTACCGCCACATCTGTATCTTAATTACCGTTTGTATCCTGTGTATATTGTTAATAATAAAGTATTTTTTTCTTTGTAATCTTTCTTTGGCTCACGCCTCGTCTTTGTCTACAGAAATTCCAGAAGGTAGGTACCTAGTTTAAAGTTAAAAAAGATGAATTTGAATTAAAAAAGACGTATTAGGTAATCATCTGGTAACTCGAGTTAACTACAATAATATCATAAACTAATTCTAAAAATACATTATACATAATGAAAAATAAAAGAAAAATGTTCTGATTTCAGACTTTTTCAGTTTGGACTATATTGAAGTTTTGGTATTAACATTTATTAAAAGTGTCTTATTAAGGAGCAATAGGAACCTAAACTGCTAAAAATACCTCGGAAATCTCTAAAATATGATTCTCACTAACATTAAAAGAGTTCAACTTAATAGATACTTTACCAAAGTTTCATAAGATATTTAATCTTTTAATTGGGAATTTTTAAGTCTGTGAAATAATTTTTATTAATAAAAACATATGCAAACAATTAAATCTCTGTTTAAATTGTCAAAGACAAAATTTGCATGTACTCAAAGTTTTTCGAAAAATAAGCAGCCTACAAGCAAATTTTTCTCTAATTTACTCCCGAAGAGCATGATAATAATTTGACAGTGATAAATAATTTATTAGATTTTCTATAATTACTTTATATTTTCTGCAATAAATTTTATAACTCTTAAAATTTTTTAACATATTAGAAGCACCGAAAAAATTTATACATAATAAGGCTTCGATTTTCCCTGACTTTTTTTATTATGCTTACAATTTCATATTGATACAATGAACTATTTTTGTTCACTCCCCCTTGAAATTTCTGAATATATAATCGAGAAAAAAATGATTTTTGAGTAAAAATCATATTTTTGACAAAATTTTTTAAACTAGCTAACGTATGCGTATGTGCAATAGCAAAAAATGTTTGAAAGAGTTTCGGCTATCAAATGAAATCATAAATGATTTCAGAAAATTAAAGATTTAAAGGTGCTAGGCTTCTTAAGTCAGTTTGAATTTGCTTCACTACATGTCATCGATCTTTCGTCACTAATTCATTATAAGTATTTAATTTTTATCTCATCAAAAAATTCTAAATTTATAGAGCAGGCAGGTATACAAGAAAAAATATGGGTTTATTATTACTTTTAAATGGATCATTAATGATATTTAGCTCTCTCTTTATTCAGTGTAGAATTCGACAGATGAAATTTTCCTTACAAGTATTTGCAAAATTCTTATTACTTTTCTAGTAAAACGGTAAAACAACGGCATAAATCCTTCCTTATTCCAAAAGTATGTTTCTCCAATCTAAATTCTTTATCTTTCCTAATTGTTTCGTATCCGTTATATGTAACCTATTTTTCCAGGTGTACTCCCAAATTCATCACAGTAAAGTTAACTGGACAAAAACAATCACCAAAATAATAAATAAAGGTGCTAAAATTCCATTAAGATCGCCGAATCCATCAATTCCCACACCTACAACTTGCTTGCCACCTGCGGAAAAGATTTCTTTTTATGTGAAAGAAGAAGAAACAGCCACACATTCACTGCCGTTATCGCCAATGTCTACACCAAATTACATTCGTTTGGCTGAAAATGAGAAAATGGCGTGCGAGCAAAGTCTTGGAAGCAGCTTTTGAGTGTTCACCTCAGGAAGTATCATTCAACTTTCATTGACTAATGACTATGAGTAAGCGGATTGTTTCTTTACCAATTGTCTACCGAAAACAAAAAGCATGTCATTTCTAGAAATAGTAACGATATATAGAGCATTACTGGTATATTTCAAGTACCAAGAAACAATTTTTAAACTGAAAATAATTCACTATTTTTTAGCCCCAAAAATTTTAATC
>JAPMOQ010064906.1:0-17154 GCA_026543055.1 Argiope trifasciata | reverse complement strand
TAGATAAAGAGAGAGAGAGAATGTTTAGATAACTTAAGAAATAAATTAAAGGCCAGGTATTTAATTTTTTTTTATTTTGCTATAAAATCTTTTATGAACAAGCTATTAAAAATCAACTATGGTCTCGTATCCTTTACATCGTTTTTAAGAATGCACTTATTTGTATCATTATTCACATAAATCATCATCATATTTATATAATAACTAAATTTTAGACATAATTATTTTTTATCGTTTCTTTATATTGTAATTCTTATTTAAAAATTTCTTTTCATAACGATAAGTATCTATAAAAACTATGGCTTTTTGCGTGTACGAGCATACATTTGTGAATAGATTTATGAACTAAGGAATTTTTTTTCCATTCTAAAATCTTGGTGTTTATCGTCGGACAACTTTTTTTTAAGCTAAATTTAAAAAAAAGTCGTATGGAGTAAGAAAAATAATGTGAAAGCATAAAAGTTTGAGATTTCCGTTGGATTGAATGAATAAAAAAGATCTTAAATTACCTTTAAGAAAATATAACCTATTTAAACATACATATGGATATCACTAAATAAACCTGCTCATTTTTCTAAAAGGAAATAGAAAAGTAGGAAAATAAAAGGGTTTCATAAATGGAAAAAATTATTTTTAATGAATTACTAAATATAAATGTAATTTTTCTTGTTATCAGTGTTTTAGCATCTCAATACATCATAAGGGTAATATATTTTCATTCTCTCAATTCTTTTAAGGGAGGTAAAATAGAAAGAAATAGCTGTGATTAAAGATAATAAAAAGACTTTCAAACGTGGGAAAAACAATGCAAAGGGACAAACAAAAAATATTGTCATCATACCTTGACTAGAATCAGGGACATGATCGGTTTAGAGTGGCAGATTAAAATGTTAAATTCAACTGCAGAAAGCATCTGAATGGCCACATATATCTGAATCCTCTATCAGTTGAAGCAGATAATTATTCCACCCTGTATTATGCATATACAGGGTGGTTAAAATGTAAAATTTTGAAAGACTGTAAAAGAAAAACTACTCGAAGAATGTTGAAAATGCTTTTTATATGTTATATTTATAACATGGAGAAATAAATTACACAATAAAAAAACATAAGTTGAATTTTTTCTCATAGGTAGCACTTTTAATGACAATATATTATACATTATAAGTGTAACAATTTTTGTTAAAATATGAAATACCTAATATATTACAATATTTTTCAATCTATGATCCTTTAGGTTAAGACCTATAAAATGCTGTAGAACTCGATATAGCGTGTTTCCTGCTGAATTTCTTGGGACGCATAGTAATGTTGTATTTTAAAACAACAACCGATTTAGGTTTTTCCTTGTTGAGGTGATCTTTTAAATATTCATACAGCCATAAATCTCAAAGATTCAAATCAGGTGAACGAGGTAGCCATGTAGTTTATATCTGTTTAACATCTGTTAACTATAGGGCACTGACTAATAGTTCAATGTAGCAGCTGTGTAACACAATAAGCTATGTCAGTTGGTGCTCCATCTTGCATGGATATTATTGAATCGATGCAGTTTCTGTCTTGTAAAGCAAGAATCACTTTCACAAGAATTACTTTCTGAAATTTGATTGCTTGTCATGCTGCAGAGATCCAGTATTGATGGTGTAAGATTTTTGAAAAAAAAGGGGCAAAGAATAAAATTATTAGTCATACCACACTAAGCTGTAACAAACGTTAAATGCAAGGCTCCCAAAAACAGTAAACTGTGATTTCGAATTGATACATAATTTTCTTTAAGCCATCCGCAGACATTGGTCCTTTTCTCAAATCTTTTAGACGGCCATATTCTTTGAAAACAGAAGCATAAGTGCTATTCTTTTGGTATATGCATTTATTAAAAGAGCATGATCTACCTTTAACAAAGTCAAGGCTATAGCTTAATGCCTTTTGTCATCATTATGATTTTAAAATTGAAGTATTCACTTTGACCTATCACATAGAAAAAAAACAACGTTTGAATAATCTACAGCTCTATCTATTGCAAAAAAAATCTAAAAGTTTTTATCGTGTAATTCATTTTCCCATTTTGAAAATATAACACCAAACACGTACCAAATTTCTACGTAAATATGTAAATATAACATGTATCAAATTTCTTCAACATATCCCAAGTAGTTTTTCCTTAATTGTTATTCAAACACTTTCACTTTAATTATAGCCACCCTATATTCCTCTCTATTTCACACAAATTTTAATTAAAGATCTACTAATTTAAATCAACTAGCTTTGTCGAACTAGTTACTTTTCAAGCACAAACAGCCAGGCATTGAATATGCGTACAACTAAGTAAGTTCATTTTAAATTATAGAAACCTCTAGAAGAACACAAATGGCATAATTTTTTTCTTAACCTTTCACCGTGAAGTCATATGAAATTAATATCATTAGAAAAGTAAGTATTTTTCTTGAAGAATAGAATCCACACCAATAGGTATTGCGTTTATCATCTGTAAAAAAGATTAAAAGCAATGTATCACCATAATGATTTGTTTTCATTCAGAATCATTGGTTATTGTCTCTTAACATTGGAATCTCATCTTTCTTCTCTTCTTTTGGCAGTAGATCTTTTAGAGAAGAAAACCCATTATTTTAATAGATATTTTATCTCTTCAGACAGATTCTCTTGAATTGGTATAAAAATGATGAAAGCCATTTTTCGCGGACAATGGATTAGTTCCACATGGCAATAATTTAAAGAAATGAATTGTTAGAATTGGGCAAAAGGGAGGAACAATTCTTACAACTAAGAAAAAAGAAATTGTTTCATTTATAACTTGAGTTACGATTCTTCTCGAGGTGTATTAAAGAATACATTTTCGTGTAAATTAATTGTTCTTAAAGAGTATTTTCTAATAAAAAAGTAAACATCAATTACTCCGTATTCTTACATCAGACAATATTTGACCACAGTTAAATTTCAAATAGGAATAATATATAATCTACAAAATACACTACAGGTTATTCTCACAATGATAAAAATGCCCTGGTTATTCTCTCTCTCGAAAACCACGCTATTAATTTTTAAACTGAAATAATGTTTAACCAGCGATATGATCCTGATACTTTCTCACATGTACTAAGATAAAGTATTATTTCGCTGTGTAACATTGTGAGCCTTGTACAAGGGCTGGAACGCATTAAATACTCATATCTTTATTTTCACAAATGATAAATGTGTGTCTCGTAGTATTGAGAATAAGCTAAATTAGAACTTAAATTGTATACAATTAACCAACAATTGCAAAAAATGAACATTTGGCTTGAATCAGAGTCTTTATTGGTCTAGTCTACCATGCCTGGCATTAAATTACAAACATGCAATTTTTATACAAGAATTAACCTAGAATTTTAATTAAATTCACATAAAAATATAATTGCAATTACATTTCAATTCAGGCATTGCATTTTTGAGTTAATCCGATTTCATGCTTGAACCAGTAGGAGTAATCTAGGAATATTCTAGCGTACTCTACAGTAAATGTAGAGATTTAATTAGCTTCAAATACCGTTTCACATTTAGTTTTATCTTATTATAATAGATGGCATCATAGGTTCTTCTAACAACCACAGATTCAAAGTCACATGATATCAAGTTTTAGAAATGCGAGCTGTGGGCCTTCTCAAGACAGAGGTAGAGAGAGTGTGTCTATCATATCGCCATCGTGAATATTTAATACGTTAAGGTGGTACAGAGCTTTGACATGGGGCATTTGTTAAGCTATACCTTTGGTGCCATCTAAATGTTATACTTTTAACTCTAATGTAAATAGCATCGCCTGTCCTAACTGTTATAGTCATTTTTAATTATTTTTGCTGTAAATAAATTTATTGCTTTTATTCAAACACTTCTTCTCTTTAATCAGTTACCCTAGACACTGATTTAAATTAGAGTTAATGAGCATCTTCGCCACCCTTTCCTACATAAATATCTTATCTACCTTCCATTGCATAAAAATAGGTACCTTGGGTGCATGAGAATGGTGAACAATAGTCATAAAATATAGTTTTTACCATGAAAATAGCATTTTCTGGATCTATAGACAATATAATTATTTTGTACATCGATTGACAAAGTCACTGTCAAACTGATACAAAGTTGTAGTCAAACATGAGATACCGAAATTCCTTGATTAAGTCATTGCGTTTATATGCATACAAAGTTGCAAAACTGCAGGCAGCTGACAAGCTACAAACTTACAAATATGACTGGTTTAGTTCAAAATCTTAGTAGGATCTATAGATGATAAAACTTCGCATCATATTTTATTTAGTTAGTTTATCGAATTCTCATGTATTTTTACAGCCAGATAGTCAGATTTCCTGACAGTGAATTTCTCCCAATCCATATAAACTAATAACAGACAATTTCAGCTGTCTATCTCTATTTTAAGTCATTATGTTCACAATTATGCATAATGTTGTCGTGATTTATGCGTTTAGGTCCAGTTTATGATTTTAGAGTGCTTTATGTTTTTTTATGTAATGTAATCTTCCTTGAAATTTGACATTTTTTATACACTTCTTAGAAGAGAAAGTAAGAAGTACAAATCAAATGTCATATTGATAATGCTAAACATAAAAGTAACATTAAATTAATTAATAAAAATATACGTTAAAATGTTAACACTGTGAATTGAATTGCATTATGTTTATTACTTACGGTATCGTCCCTTTTGTGTGCTTGCAAATTTATACTCCAGCAGTCAATGAAGATAATTTATTCATTATATACTTTATAGATCTTACACTTTCTCGCCAAATGTTATCAATTGACATCATTACGTTTGCATTTATGGTTCCGTTTGAAATTGATGAGCTGAACAGACACACTTTCTCCAAACAGATTTCACACATAATTTGATAGATATCTACATTGTCATATGTCGGAATTTATCCAACACGCTTAAAGCGCTTATGAGTTATTGCTTCTGAAGACAGGGTGACGTTTCTTCCTTCTCCTCACATGGTGATTGGCATTCCAACCAGATGTAACGTCACCCATTTTGCCACGCACAGTTGAGTGCCTATCAGTTGTGAGATCCTCTTTACTAATAGAGTCACTATGTGTGGTCATTTGCTATATCTGGTTTCAGGACCCTAGATGAGTGTTTCGTCTTTTCAAAGAAATCCATCGTATATTTAAGGGCGAAGAACGTCACAATCTAGGTGTTATTTCCATTACGAAGGAATTTCTCAAATCATCCAGAAATGATCAATTACCACTAACCGCTGCCATTAAGAGTTGAAGTGAAGCAGACTTTAGTCCGTTTTAGCTATGAATTGATTATAATTAACACGTATTCAGGAAAGACTACAAAGATGGATCATTAACAAACATTCCGAGTAACCACCATAAAAGAAGCATGGTTGAAAAACTACTGGGCGATAAGAAACTCAAATTCGCCAATGAGAAAGTCAGAACAGGAGATCTTAAAGAAATAAAATGAGGGTTTTTTTACTTCTTAAAAAAGCGAGAAGAAAAAATTAAAAGGAGAAATATTGAAGGAAATTTGAGGAATGTCGTTGTTTAAAGTTGTTCCCGGTTTTTTGAGACACCCCATATGATTCAGTTTTTGGTGTTTGGATCCACTCTTCACCGATCGGTGGATTTCTCGCACTGTCCCTAGAGTGACCGTTTGAGTTAGCAGCTACCTGCCTTTTAGCATTATATATATATATATATATATATATATATATATACTTGGAGGAAGAAAAAATTATTTTGATGGAACGAAATATTGCATTCCGTTTAAATTTAACACAATTCCTTTTGTAACTAACCATATGGTTCCTTTTTAGTTCTTATTTGCTTAGAAATTTAAGTTAAGGTAATAGGAAAAAAATTACATAATATACATATTTCAAAGAAAAATAAATTCAGTTTATCAGAATGATATTGCATTATTTGCTTTTTTGATAATTATAGAATTATATTAATAACTTTAGATAATTTATTTCATTCAAGTTTGACATGCTCGGCAATATATATTTTCATCTATCATATAATACAACAAATTTCTTTGTTCCTAAGCGATAATTTTTTAATTTATTGCCTTGAAGATATTCTTGCAAAGATTATCATAATTATCAAGATTATTCAATTATAATGACACTCAAGATTATAAAATTGTAATGAAAGAAAATATTACTTCTGCTTAAATTTAACGAAATTTCATTTGCATTTAATACTATGGATTACTTGTTATTCTTACTTGTTTAGAAATTTATGATAAATATTTAAAAATAAGTGTTCCTTTAAGAATATTTTTATTTAATATGCTTGTTTCAATAGAAAATAAAATACTTTTATCTTATCAGATGATTATTGCATTTTCTTTTCATTTGCAGCAACAAAAAACTTGTTTAATATAAATTTGATATTTTTTAATTGATATTAATTTATCATATAATAAATTAATTCGAATCTAGATGAATAATTGTTTCATCTATTGTGTTGAAGAAATTGCTTTTTTCTTCAAAAAGTTTTGTTCTTTTTTGAAAAAAAATTTTGATAGTTATGCTACCATTCATTTATCGTTTGCTATCCGAAGATGTCATTTGAAATATATCGTTTCCAAATAACTTTTTTCACGATATATCACATTTTTATTTATATTTAGATAATAGATATTTCTATAAATGCACAAAGAATCAACCGAATATTTATCTCTGTCTGAATAATGTTTTCATTCATTCGCATTAAATTATTGGAAATTTTTAGAAATCGAGGCTGAAAAATAGTAAGCTTTGGAATTTCGCAGGCCTTAGAAAAGGCTAAGACGGAGATAAAATCTATATATTTTCTAGAGTATATTGTGCAGAATTGAATCTATTGAAGAGAGATAAAACTTGCAGAAAACTGAAATAAATCGAAAAGCCTTTCGGGATAAATTTAAAGAATGGGATTAAGAATAGTTCAACTATCATAACGGACGAAAAATATCGTATACAAGGATATAGTTACATACAATTAAATTTATTAATATTTAACATGACACGACGCCTCTGCTTCTAGAGCTCCAGCGGGCTCTTTTCGAATGGTATAGATGTATTTATAAGTAACTTGGGTGCTACGACTTCTATCTGCAATCAAAGCTCTCTGAAGGGAACTTTTCATTTATTAGAGTTCGTATTTGTACTCCATGTTTATTGTTTTGCAATGAAAGTGCATTTCAGTGAGAATTAAATAGTTTCTTTCCTGAAAAATGGAAAATAGTTTTTCAATCTATGTTGTAGCAGAATGCTGCATTTTGAGAATCTCCTACATTTTAAAAAGCTTCTGGAGAATTTCTAAGTAGTATTTAACATCAAAAACTAAAAAAAATGTCGAAAGTTAAATAAATATTTTATTCTATTTTGAAATTTCCTCTTTAACGCAGCAGATTGCAAATTGCAAGTTTAAAATGCATATTTCATTTTAACATTATTTCAATTAATGAGTTATTACCTGCACTGTAAATGAAATCAAACTTGGGCTTTCGATAACATTTTCATAAGGCAGCTACTCGCCAAGTACCAAATATTATTTTATAAAAAATAGGCTAAATAACATTAATCATTTTGTTATTTTTTTTAAAATTTATGTCGAAACGTTATATTAAAATCGATAAATATTATGATCGATTCATGTATATATATTGCCAACTCACACACGATAAAAATGATTATTTACCGTTTCCTTAAATAATCATCTTAGCTTCATATTACAACTTTGGGTTAAAGCAGATAATTAGATAACTATTATCAGATGAATGCTTTTACTCATAAGTATGTTGTGATATATGAAATATCTTGAAGAATGTGTGGAATTACTTTCGATTCATTTGTATTCAATAAAATTAAATGTACGTGATTTCAAAAGAGTTAAGAAAGGGAAAGATTCGAATATGGGTACTCATTCAAATTTAAAATATTTGGAATAAAATAATACTTTTCTTGGAATAAGAAATGATATATATTTATATAAGTATTGTATTTCACTTTTATTAATCTGATCCATGAAACAAATTAAATTATATTTTCTGCTTTCTTAAAGTAATTTAAATTCAACCCCATTAAATTCAACATCCATCTCTCTTCGCCAATAACACCAATATCGCCAGTAAATATCTGTAGAAAGAGCTATTAAATATAATATGATTATCTATAGAGCATGGAACCCCGAAAAAGAAAATTCGTAATACTCACTTTTACCTGAACTCTTCATAATAAATTATTACATCTATCAATCAAATGCTTTGTGTCTTTTTTCCTAAATCTTTCCCATGGAAGATACGCGGAAGGAATTCCCTCTCCCTTATAGGATTAAGTGACTCCACACGGCCCTCGCTTCAATTATCTTAAAAATACTTATGCATCAATGTCACTCCAAATCAGGCCCCTTTCTCTTTATCTTCAGTTGCTTGAAGAGAGTGAGGCAATACGAAGAAGCAGGATTATTTGCTCCCAATCATAATCCATTTTCAGAATGATGTCATTGATGAATGACATGCTCTTGCATTCATGGTTTGTATTTCAAACAACCGATAAGCAAGAGAGTTGCTAGTCAGTAAAGCGATGAAACAAAAGAAAAAATATCCAGTTTTAGAAGGCCTAGACAAATCCATGGTCTTGAATTCTGCATTATAAATGATTCATTTTCTAAAATATTTATGTAAAGTTAATATTTGCATTAATTTTAATTAGCAATAAGTTAATAGTAAATCTCGAATAATAAGAAACAATAAATGAAATAGTAAGTCACTAATAAGCCATTATAAGGTAATACTAAGACACTAATAAATAACAGTAAATTAATAATAAGAAACCACAATGTTAAGTCACTAATAAGTTAATATTAGGTCTCTCATAAATAAAATTAAGTTAATAATAAGAAATAATAATATTAAGTCCCTAATAAGTTAATGTTAAGTCACTAATAATTTAATATTAAGTCACTCATAAATACAATTAGGTTAATAATAAGAAGCAATATTATTAAGCCACTAATAAGTAAAAGTATATTAATAATGAGAAACAATAAAATTAAGACACTATAACATTAAGTAACTATAAGTTGATATTGTCACCAATAATAAATATCTAAGTAATAAACTAATATCGACTCACTAGTAATAAGAAACAATAGGCTAATATTGTCACCAATAAAAACTTTTTGTTTCTGTTAATATTAATGAGAGGTACATAAAGCAATTTTGAAATGAAAGGTTCATCTTTCCAGTTTACCTTAGAGGCTTTGATAATCATGCACAAAGGTATTTAACATCGTTTTTCAAGAATGATACACTGATGGAAAAAAATCCCAACACTAGGAAGGAGCTGTGCTAGATAAACGAAATTTGCTAGGCGTGTTTATACATCTGAAAGATGACGTTGATTCAAATTTCGAGCTACGCACGTAAGTGTGGCGCTAGTAGCGACACTATGCACATGAAAATGAGGTTTGCTTTAAATAAGCGCTGTAAGGTTCATGATCGTTATTTACAGTTGAGATTTGACGTAGTGGGTTAATGTTAGTCAAGGATGCCTCTGAGAATACAAAGAAGCCATTATCAACAGTCCACTGAGTTTGAACGAGGTCGTGTTGTAGGGCTACGAGAAGGTGGGTTTTCGTTCCACGATACTGCTGAAAGACTTGGCAGGAATGTATCCACTGTGCACGAGTATTGGCGTCAGTGGTCAAGGGAAAGTACTGCCTCAAGAAGACCAGGTTCCGGGCGGCCACGTGGTACTACTGAGAGGGAAGACCGTCGTATTCAGCGTATGGCTATGACTAATCGTATTGCGCCTGCTGCTGAAATTCGAGCTGCAGTTGGCACCACAGTGAAACAACGAACTGTTACAAATCGGTTTCTTCAAAGGCAGCTCCGAGTCAGACGCATTGTACAGTGCATTCGACTGACTCCAAACCACTGCCGTTTGCGACGTGAGTGGTGTCAAGCTAGAGCTCATTGGAGGACGGAGTGGAGATCTGTTGTGTTTTCTGATGAAAGCCGGTTCTGCCTTGGTCGCAGTGATAGCCGTTTGTTGGTTAGAAGGAGGCCAGGTGAACGCCTGCTAGTGACCTGTCTGCGGCCTAGACACACAGGGCCTACTCCTGGAGTTATGGTGAGGGGAGCAATTTTGTATGACAGCAGGAGCACTCTCGTGGTTATCCCACGCACTCTGACTGCAAATTTGTACGTAAGTCTAGTGATACAACCTGTTGTGCCGCCATTCATGAACAGCATTCAAGTGGGGGTTTTCCAACAGGATAACGCTCACCCTCATACAGCTGTTGTAACCCAACATGCTCTACAGAGTGTCGACATGTTGCCTTGGCCTGCTAGATCACCATATCTTTCTCCAATCGAGCACGTATGGGACATCATTGGACGACAACTATAGCGTCATCCACAACCAGCATTAACCGTCTCTGCATTGACCGCCCAAGTGCAACAGGCATAGAACTCCATCCCGCAAACTGATATCCGACACCTGTACGACACAATGTATGCACGTTTGCATGCTTGCATTCAAAATTCTGGCGGTTACACCAGTTACTAATGTACCAACATTTGACATTTGAAATGGTTCTTCTCGCCAATGTCTCTACCTGTGATCTTGAAACTTTAATCAATTAAATATGTTACCTAGACAAATGTATTTCTAAAATTTCATTACTGTACAATAATTTTTTCTTGGTGTTGGGATTTTTTTTTCATCAGTGTATTTGAACTAATTTACAATATTCCCCCTGAAACAATTCCTTTCATATCATAATATCTGTTTATTTCAGCATTTTTCAGTGCGTTCGAGCTCGATTTCTCAAAATTTTAATTTTTAGATCTCCGTTTTATTCATTGAGTTTTCTGTTGTTATATTTTTAGATGATTTTCATGAATGTATGAAAACTTTAATCTAAAAACACATCTTACCAAATAGTAATTGTATAGTACAAAATAAACATTAAAATAATCAAATTCAGCAGTAAAAATAGGAATAGATAAAGAAATATTTTTATCTGACTACTAATAAGCGAAGATTTATAAATAAATAATAGATATCCACCTTAAAAGCAGCATATTCTTTTTATCATATTCAGAAGCAATATAAATAAGTTAATAATAGGAATTTCTTTCCCTGCCTATTTTCACATTGTATTTTTTATTTTGTAAACTTCAGATAAATTTATCAAATAAATTAACCATTATCATATGCATTTGAGAAGATGATTCGCTTTTGGACACGTAGCAAAATATCTCAGAGAGATAAGCTGAACATTTGCACTTCTTGAATAGACATTTTATAAGATGTCTTCTATAATAGCAAAACATTTTCATTATAAATGTTTGTACAATACAGGAATCAGTTCTTTTATAAAATATTAACTATTCAATGTCGTTTCGGATTCATAATCGAGGTCATTCATGCCGAATTCAAATTAAAAACTATCTAGTTCCGTGAACATTTAGAGTCTAATTTCCTTACGAAATGGAATTCATTGAAATTATTTATTATTTATTATTTTCTCTTAAACTTTTATGTTTTAAAAAATATGCATGCCATTTTGCAAATATTGTTTGTTTTTTAAGGTCTAGCATATAAACTAAAACTTATATCAATTGACAAGAATTTATAAAGGATTCTGGATGGTTTTTGTTTCCATTATATTAATTAGCATAAAATTTTAAACTATTGCGGTGGAATGGAGATCATGATGATCCGTGCAATAAAGCAAAAGACATATGTTTTCGGAAGCATTTCAAGCAAAATAAACACGAAAAGACAAGATAAGTCACTAACGAACCGTACCTCTCTAACAGAGCAGCATTTCATCGGTTTATTCATAACAGTCGCATTGCATTGTGGGATGCTTACCTATTCAGACATTGCCATCGATTATTCAAAACAGAAGATAAAGTAATACCACTATTAAAATTAAGACAAAAATAAAATAAAATTCCATACTCTGTTATCAGAAAATCCTCTTCAATGGATGACACAAAGATTAGTTTAATCTTAGTTCACAAATTAGGAAAATAAACCTTAAATGATAAACCGGTTACCATTATTTTAATGTGGAGATAAAGCTTCGATTTTTCAAATGCTAACATGAATTTAGCTTATTTCGGTGCAATCAATTTTGGAAGCAATTAAACTTTTCTCTTAAAGAAATTACAACACGACCGTCCACACATTTCAAGTTTTCGATGTGAAACTACCCAGCTTTAATTACACCTTCGAACATCCTCCGCCTTAGAGTTATTCTAATAGCGTTAAATTTCACCCATAAATTCTCCTGACTTTCCCTTTGTAATTCGAAGCCGTGTTTATGCACGTCGCAAGCGGGTATTATGAAGTTTTACGATTGTTCACATTTGAACCATTTAGGTAATTTTTATAGTTCCCAGTCTTGCTCCTACTGATATTGCTCACACCATTACTGGCGAGGGCTTGATAAATGTTAGAATCCGGTTAATCTAGATAAAGACGCAAAACAGCTAATGATGCGGATTTTAATTACAAATGCTCCTGATAAGCTGATAACTTGTACTTTATTTATTAGCGAGGTGCCATTGTCAATGTCTCGATTCTTCTTGCGCCTTTTAAAACAAGGGAGATTTTCGTAAAGGGTATTTATAAGGGTTTGGGTTTGAGATATTTCTGTTTAATGTTAAAAGAAGAATCCGATTGTAATAGGAATTAAAAAGGCCTTTAGAAATGTATTTTACATAAAAAAATTTTAAGCATTTCTTTTTTAGATTTGTCTTATAAATATAGTTTCATCATTGCATTCAAAGTTGCAATTTCTTATATCTTGAACCCTCTAAAACTTAATTTTTCTATGAATATAACTAAAATGTATTTTTTTGAATATTTATTATTTTTTAATTGTTGACTTTAAAATCACCAAAATCAATTTTTTTAGAGAAACAGTAATTAGACTAATCTCAAAATCGAACCAAATAAAATAAAGAAAGAAAAATGATACAAGTAAAATGGACATGCATAACTTAAAGACGTAATTAAGAATTCAATGATTCACAGAACTATTGAGCTCGATTTATTATTTAGCTAGTTCTGTGACAGAAATAAAGAGAAAAACTAACTTTCTCATTCAACAAGTGTCCAGTATTAATTTAGAGAAATAATAAAGGTATTGGAAGGAATTATATATTTGAAAACTAAGTATAGAATTGCAACTTTGGATGATAAATTATGAGCAATTATTTCAATGCCGTTAAAAGATTAAAATTTCAATTAATAAGGTAAACAAATTTGTTTAAAATATTGCCAGTATGGTTTCAACTGGACAGAAGTGGTTACTACGTACGTGCAGAATATTTATCTTTTAAAAAAATATATGCATTAATAATACATATAAAACATCAATTTATTTTACTTATCATTAATCTGTACATTTTTTTAAAGATTAAATGGTTAGAAATGTTGAAAGATATTTTAAACATAGGTAAGGGATGATAATTAACTAATGTCTTTAAAGCGATGATATGAACAGCGATTATTAATACCATTAGATGTCTCAACTTTGAACAAAAGTGACCTAATTCTTCTAACAACGTAAGACTATTAACTCCATTATTTTACGTCTCTTATCTCATGGATATCATCTTCGTGCTGCTGATACTTATCGTATCTAATCCAAGGAGTTTTGCTATTTTCAGATGTAAAATTTTATTTTCTCGATAGTAAAAAAGGTTTCCAAGTAAATAAGCAATTAAGATAGGCTTCTGTGAAGATTTTTTCCTATAAATGGACATATAAATAAATACCTTAGAGAAATTAGCTGCTAATTTGCTTATCTTCAATAATTATTTTATGGTAAGATATCTTCGTTAATACCAAAGCAAAATTCGCTAGAAAGGCTTGAATAATAAAGGAAGCAATGCTTTTATAAAATACTAATAATTCAAAACTCTCTCTAGTTCATAATCGGAGCTAAAATTTATAAAATTATGTAATTTTTTTATATTTCAAATTAAACACAAAATTATATTCTAGTTCCTTGAAAATTTAGAATCTAATTTCCTAAGGAAATGAAAATAACCGAAGTTGATTTCTATTTATTCTTTTTTTCTGGTATTGGGGGTTTTTTTCCTCAATGTCTATTGTTTTCACTTATTCTTTTTTTTCATAATGATTTTCTTTGACATCAAAAATATTATTTATTTTATGCCTTAATATGTAAACTCGTATTTACATCAATATCAAAAGTTCACAAATAATTTTGAAACATTTTTTTTGTTTTCATTACGTAAGTTATTAAGATATAATTTTCTTCAACATATGAAAATTAAGAAAAATATAAAATAACCTTCTGGATTTTGTAATTAGAAACAATATTAGTTTAAATTGTGTTCACAGATTAGGAAAATAAATTTTAATACAAATATTTTAATGCTCTGACAAAGCTTCGATTTTTTAAGTGCTTACTTGAGTTTAGCTTATATCAAGTTGGGATGCAATTAGACTGAAAGGAATTACTACACGACTATCCAAACATCTCAAGCTTTCGATTTGAAACTACCCGACTCTAATTACGCTTTCGAACATCCTCTGTCTTAGAGTTATTCTAATAGCGTAAAATTTCGCTCATTAATTTCCCTGACTTTCCCTTTGTAATTTGAGATCGTGCTTATTCACGTCGCAAGCAGATATTATAAGGTTTTACGAATGTTCACATTTGAATCATTTAGATAATTTTTATAATTCCTAGCTTTGCTCCCATTGTCATTGTTTGTACCATTACTGCCGAGGATTTGATAAATCTTTAAGTCTGGTAAATCTATATAAAGACTCAAAACATCTAAAGATGATGATTTTAATTTCAAATGCTCCTGATAAGCTGAATACTCGTACTTTATTTATCAGCATTTCAATTCTTCTTGTGCCTTTTAAAATAAGGGGGATTTTTGCAAATGTTATTTATAAGGCTTTGGCTCCAAGAATTTTCTGTTTAGTGTTTAATGGAAACTCCGATTGGAATTATGTAAGCATAGTTAAATCCTAAAGAGGTTTCTACGATTCGGAAAATAACGGATATAGGTATTGTATTATAAGTCGTAAACAATGGATTATTTCAATGGATAAATGTATTAAATATGTCTTTACACATGTGTTTTACGTACGAAAACCTTAAATATTTTGCTTGATTTAATTATAAAGATGTGTCTGATATATATGTTTTAACCATTATGTTTCATGTCTCAACTGTTGGCTGAAATTTTAATCAAATCTATAATAAAAACTAAAATCTGAATTTATTTTGCGAGTGTATCTTTGGAATATTTGCTGTGGTCTGGTGGTAATGTCTCGGCCTGTGAGCTGTAGGGTTTAAGGTTCGAGACCCTATTCCACCGAAGAACCGACGTGTAAAGAGATCTGTTGTATGTAAGGGCCAAACGCTCTCCTACTGATAGGGGTTCGAGAGGGGGGGCAACTCAGGTGTCGTCCTGGTGAACTGACCACAGTTCAAAGTTAAAAGAACCATCCCAAAATATCCCAAGTGTTACTTTAGAGCGGCACGTTAATATAGCTAAACTAATTGGAATATTTATTACGTATATTTATATTTCTCAATTAATGACTTTAAATCCTCGATTTTTTTCCAAAACAGTAATTGAACTAATTGAAAAATCCAACTAATGTAAAATAAAGAAAAAAAAAGATGCACTTGGAATGGACATATAATGCTTAGAGATAAAGTAATTATGAATACAATTCTTCAAAAAAGTTCTTTATATTTCGTTCACAAAATAATTTATCCTATCTTGCATTTTACTATTATTCGCTCTGTTTCTGTAATTATTCTCACTTAAAGTACCTAAAAAACTTTATTCATCTTGTAAATGCATAAATAATTAAGAAAAATGATAAAAACACGACAAAAATATAGATTTCTGAAATTAAATTTCGATTTCTAGCATGATAAATTGTGCTTACAACTTTGTTAATTTATATATAATGAATCTTGACTCAATTTCTCAATACCAAAACAAATATACAATTTTTTATCCTATAAAATCATAGACTAAAAACTTAGAGATATACTTAACTCTGTCCTAAATTACAAATGATCAAACAGATGATATTAAATAGGGTATCTCAAAAACCTTGACCACGGCTTTTATTCTTTAAATATTGATGATAGGCATATATAGTAAATTACAAAGTTGGGTACGAAAAAGTGCAAAATGTTATAAAATCGATAAAAAATTTCAGGAGATAAAGCTTTAAAAATACAAAATTTAAATTGTTGTACGTTCCGCGTACAAAAACATTCCCAGTGAGTAAAACTAAACCCATCCTTAGAATCCTTAAAAGAAGATTTTTTTGTTTTGTTTTCTATGTTCTAACACAGTTCCATATTTTCAATTTCACTCATTAAGAAAGTATGGAAGTTAGCTTGAAAGAAAAATTGATTGCAATGACAGAAAATTTAATTTACTGTAGTAAAGGATGAATTTATCTAAAATAACACTTTCATATTATGACTTAAGAGTTACTTAAAAGATTACACTTGTTACTCAACAGAAGTATCCTCAAAGATTGTGCTAATATTTTTTTTTTCATAAATAGATACTATCAATTAATAATAATCATAATCATAAGTAGATACTATAAATAGATAATTATCAATATTTTTTTTTCATAAATAGATCTTTTAATTAGATATTGAAGATTAAATCTGTCTTTCACTTTTGTTAGGCTGTTAATCTTCTACTGTAACATTCACGCACTGCTCAAGAGAACCTAATTATTTAAGAAAATTTTGTGTTGAAATTATAATATTTGAAAACAAATTTCAAGTACATTTTAAGACACTAATTTGACAATCAAAATAATCAGGGATATTCAGGAGGGGGATTTACATTTTTCTTGATTGTGTATATTCTTATCGAAGTAATTAATTGGTTTAGTAATTGATATTTATCAATTTTTAAAATGGAATATTTGAACACATAGATTTATTTATTTTGGCATATTGCTTTTTTATTAACAGTCATTTAAACGTTACTAACAATTAGCGGAAGTGATCCGATCAAAACGTTTTCCCATAATATCGAATAATATTAGGTTGGTGCGTATGAAATGTCGGATTCTCTTTACATGC
>JAPMOQ010064884.1:448759-462430 GCA_026543055.1 Argiope trifasciata | reverse complement strand
GATCATATTTTCGGAAGTGATAGCGGAAAAACATCGAAATGTCGCTTAAATTTTAATTCAAATTCTAATTAAAAATTCTAAAAAAGGGCTCCGAGGTGCACATTCCCGACTTCCAAGGTATACATGTACCGAATTTGGTAGCTGTAGGTCCAACGGTCTGGCCTGTAGAGCACCAACACACACACACACACAAACACATTGAGCTTTATTATAAGTATAGATTAGTCTTGAGTAATAGAAAACATATTAACTCTATATTCTATGGATGAAAAAAAATAATTTAAAGTATCCGACTACGTTAGAAACACTGGTATTGGCGACGATATTGGCGACTTTTTTAGTTGTTATTTCTTGACATTCAGACTTTCCTCTTTCCAAAACAGTTTATCTTTTCTAGGAAAAAGAAGGCCTCACCTATTATCCAAAGTCACATATTTTTCAGCTAAAATTTAACTTCATAAAAATTCTCCACCGTTAAAACGATATCTCAAAAACTAATAGAAGTATTCACATAAAAATAGCAGCATGTGTTTTAAATGATATGAGCAATGAAATGAAGCAAAAGTTTTATCGTTGGTGAAACACTTTTACATTTATAGGTGTTTTTATGAAAATTAAGTTGAGAATTTATGGGAAAAATGCACATATATCTATACATTTTTACTTCTTTGCATCTCTAAATCTTTCTTAAATTTTGGTTCATTTCACACATCATTGTATTCTACAACTTTTGTACAAAGAAAAATAGAATTGCTGTTTTACCATTTTGTGTAGAGTGTGAATCGTTTTGGTTCAATTTCATTAGAATTTAACTGACATTTTCCTATTTCTCAAAATATATTATGCTTTCAAAAAATTTGTTTTTGTATTTACAATATTTATAATTGACTATACATCTAAAAAACCAGAAATAGTTTTTGAAGAATCGTATTTTTCAAAAAATTTAAAACAATTACAAGTAACAATTTTTAGCTTTAAAACAATTATGTACAAAGAAAAATCCTATTTAAATCAAAGCTATAATTGTATTGTTGCTACTGGCGGTAGCTTGAATCGAACCCGGGACCTTATGGTTGGGAGCCAGATGACATGACCACAAGACTAAAAGTGATCACTCAGTCCAGAGTATGTTATCTGGCTTCTAAAGCCTCCACTGCAGTATTAATCTTTGTTTTCATCCACTTTGTTTTCAATCATATGTGTGGATTCTCAGAAACCATATTCATGGTTTCCAGTACACAATAGCAAATTTACACAATGAATATAAATAAAAATGAATATTTGTCTGTATGTCTCTTAGGCGCTGCCGTATGGCACATTCGATTTCGATTAAACTTCGACAACATATTACTTGCATTCACGGTTATAGGCCTAATACAATCATCTAAAGTATGAAAAATATTTTCAGGTCTATTTACCAAGGATTCATCTCCAAACAGCTTGTCAAAGAGACGCAACAAATTCAGGAAAGATACTAAATTCAATTAATATTTCCTACTTACGGTACGTAAATGCAATGCAAGTCTTTCTCTGAGGTAACAGTTTTATTAGAGAGTGTGCGAGAAAGTTTGAGGGGAACCAATCCTAAAGGTTTGAAATTTTGACTAAACAGATAATAAAATGTTAGTGTTTTTTTAGAGTATCTTTCGAAAATATTATAGTACAAATCATTTTGCACCATCTTACTTTTCAAAAAATTATCTTTTCAACTGTATTAAAGATTGCATGGTATAAGCATATTTCCTATTTTAAATAATTTTAAAAAAATATTTTAATCACATTTTCTAATATTGAACTTGAGAATTCTGAAAGAATAATAAACGAATCACGAGATACAATAAATAGTTTCTTTCAGTACCGCTCTAAAAGAACACCAAGCTTTACAATTCTAAAAGAATACACTAATTTAATGCATAAAAATGAATATTTGTTTAAAGAATGGAATAATAAAAATAGAATAAATAGTATTTATGCTGTTTTATACATATCACTCAATTTCAATGAATGTATTCACTGTTGATAAGAAAATAAATATGATTCTTAATTAAACAAGACAACTATTTCAAATTCCAAACGATATTTTCAAAATTATATCATCTGCTGTGGCAACACGCCGGGCACCAGCTAGTTCTACATAAAAACCCAAATTTTTCCTCATAAGCCGTTGTTACGAATTTTGATACGACAGCGTCATAATAAAACTGGAAAATATCGATAAAATATGACCTTTGGAAAATTATTTACTTCGAATTTTTAAACAATATAATATTACATCCTTATCCATTAATCTGAAATCAACATGTTTGTTTTGGATGCTCATCAAAGCTAAGTAAACGTTTGGTGATTGAAAATTAAGCGTAAAAGTTTTTATTTTTTTATTTTTTTTATCGTTTGGTTTTGCTCGTACTTTATTTGTGGCGGCTCTCCACTGCCAAACGATTTTTGTTCCTTTATTTATTATTGTAAATATATATTTTAAGAAGAGGTGGCAACACCATCTTTTGTTTCTTTTAAAGTTTTGATTATGTTATATATATTTCATTTGTTAAGTAGTATTTTATTTTTTTGTAAATATTCTGTCTTCAATCGGAACTCAGAGAACTGGTATTGTTTAAGAAGCAATAAGAACTATTTGTTCTGAAAAAATGAATCCTTTTCTTCTGGAATGAATTCTTTTTCATCTCCTGGTTATTCTTTTAAAAACCATTTTTATGTGTATTTCATTTGTTAAGTAGTATTTAATTAATTAATTTTTTATTGTCAATAATTTTTCTTCCATCAGAACTCAAAGAAGTGGTATTCTTTTGAAATCAATAAAAATTTTTGTTCTGAATGGATGGATAATTTTCTTCTGTAATCTGATTATTCTTTTTTTAAAAAGTATTTTTTGTGAAAAAGAGTTTTTAATTCGAACAGAATAATAAAAAAAAAGCCAATTGTGTTCTGGCTATGAAAGTGTGTGTTTGTTTTAATCAAACATTTTTTCTGTATCATGGAGTTGGCTAGTTCCGATGTGAGATGGAGTTTAAATTAATTATGTTAGTGTCTAGGGCTGACACGACAAATTTTTTTCAGCGTAAAAGTTTTTTATGTATTTTTTTGCGTTTGATTTTCCGCCTACTTTATTCACCTCCTACCATACAAAATGGAATAGGTAATTTAGTCTAATAACTGTGCTTTTTCTCGCCAAGCAACCTAAAATTGGCGAAAGATGTCTGGTTCTTAGTCTGGTATACGCTGTACTTTACCCGCATATGATTAGTTTTAGAAAAAACAAAACTCTAGCAAGTGTCTGGGCCGAAATAAATTCGATGTTTTCCTTTGATTTGTTAAAGTAATAAACCACGGAAAAAATGTTTTCCGAAATCTACTGTAGAATGACTGTCATTTTGACGCCATTTCCAGCTGCTTATTAATTTGTGATCAAATTCGGCGGCGTTAGAAATAAAATAATACAAAAAAAAAACAATAATAATATCTTTTGTTGGCTAGAGTTTATTTTTTTTTCTTTCCACCTGCATATAATGAAAGTTTTCAGAATAAAAAATGGTTGATAATGTCTTCCTTGTTTACTTTCGCAAAAGAAATCTGTGGTTTCTAAATTTAATAGCTTTTTTTGGATTGTGAAAAGAAAAACAGCTATTTCCAGCTTTATTGAAAAACAATGGTTTGTGTTGTGTAAAAAAATTAATATTTTTTTAATTAAATAAATTTTGGGGTGATTATGATTTATTCTAATTTTTTATATTAATAGCGGTTGGCTAAAATGAAAACAATTGAGATAAAAAAAGTTTTATAATAATAATCTTCGAATTCTTTTCTTTTCTGTAAATATATAATAGAATGATGTTGATTCTTTTCGAGCTCTTAAAGAATAAAAAGTAAAAAACTAAAAACTAAATTGCATCGAATCTTTTTAAAGTCTAAGCAATACTCTACCTAAAACAATAACACGGCTAAATTTTGTTAAGAATAAATATAATTGAAATTCATAATCTAAAATTGATTTATAAAAACATCTTTCATTATATATATATTTATTTTTTGAAATTAAAAATATTTTAGCTTTGTGATTTTTTGCCGAGTGCCGATATAAAACAATATAATTAATATTTAAAGAATTTAATATTAATTATATTAAGAATATTCAAAAATACATATAATTGAAATTCACAAGCTAAAACTTATTTATAAAAAATATCTTTCATTATATATGCCTTTTTTTGAAATTAAAAAGTTATTAAAAATATTTTAGCATTGTGATTTTTTGCCGAGGGCAGATATAAAACAATATAATTAATATTTAAAGAATTTAATATTAATCATATTAAGAATATTCAAAAATACATATAATTGAAATTCACAAGCTAAAACTTATTTATAAAAAATATCTTTCATTATATATACCTTTTTTTGAAATTAAAAAGTTATTAAAAATATTTTAGCATTGCGATTTTTTGCCGAGGTCAGATATAAAACAATATAATTAATATTTAAAGAATTTAATATTAATTATATTAAGAATATTCAAAAATACATGTAATTGAAATTCATAATCTAAAACAGATTTATAAAATATCTTTCATTATATACATGTAATAAAAAGTTGTTAAAAATATTTTAGCTTTGTGATTTGCTTTGAGAGCCGATATAAAATAATATAATTCATATTTAATGAATTTTAAAATCTTGCATAACGTGCATTTTTTTTCCCGAAAATTTTAGGACTTATTCAAAAAATTTTATAAAACTTTTTCACATATATTTGATTTTTGACTTCTTAACAATGCGTGCATTTAAAAATCACTAATAATTTTAATCTTTCCGTTTAGTTCAGTTATATTAACGCCACGTTGTAAAACAACACGAGGGCTATTTTGGGACGGATCTCGTCATTTTGAACCACTTCAGATGAAAATATATATGCATTTATAATAAGTATATATGCATTTATAATACGTATATATGCATTTTTTTCCATCCATTCTCAGCTTAATTTTTCTAAAAACACCAATAAATGGAAAAGTATTTCACCAACACTTAAACTTTTGGTTCATTTCATTGCCCATATCATTTAAAACACGCCCTGAAATGCTTATGTTAATACTTTTATTACATTTTGATATATCATGTGAACGGTGAAGAATTTTTCAGAAAATTAAAATTTAGAGAAATTTGAATTGAAAGACAAATTTTAGTTGAAAAATAGGATTTATTTAAAATACCTCTAGATGATAGGTCAGCCTTTCCTTTTCTTAGAAAAAATAAACTGTTTTGGAAGCAGAAAAGTCTGAACTACAGGAAATAACAGTAATAAAAAGTAGCCATATGATCGATAACATTTTTAACGTATTCGGACGCCTTAATCCTAAACAACGAAAAACTATTATTTCAACCTATCAATTGTTCAATCTTTGATTGTTCAATCACCAAGAGTTCAATGTCTAATTTTATATATTTATATTTATTAAAATTTATTTTGGTATCGATACATATCTCTACTTTGCAAGCTAAACCAAATTTTATTCATCTGGTATATATTTGACGATGACCTAGTGGTAAGGTCTCGGCTCCGGAGGGCTTCAGGTTCGAGACTCCACCGAAGAACCGTCGTGTGAGGGGGTCTCTCGCACGTTCAATCTGTCAGGCCGAACGTCCTCCAGCTGGTGTGGAGAGAGAGGTGCAAGCTCAGGTGTCTTCCTCGTCATCCGAATTGGTTCAAAATGTCGAGGTTTGTCCCAATATAACTAAGCTGAATAAAATATAACTATAGCTACAAAAAGTTGTTGTTGTTACTTTTGGGAATGACTTGCATGACATTTGCGCGCTATAGCTACAAAATATGAACCTTTCACTTGGATTTAGCATTTCTGCAGAATCTATTGTCTCCTCGGCGTGTTATGTGGAGATGAATCGTTGTAAATAAATGTGGTTGAGATCCGATTAAAAAAAATTTTTTTTAGATAATTGCACTCTCCCTGCAACCATCCCGTTTTCGTAAGCAATAAGCTGATTCATCGCCATCTGATGTATGGTTTAGGAAGGCATAAGAGACATACAGACATATACTTTTATTTATATAGACATAAAGCCTAAATAGGAAAGCTAAGATTTTAAAATTTCGAGTGTTTTCTTACAATTATTGCCTGATAAGATTGAAAAATGTAAATTTAATTTAATCGCAAGGGAATTGCTTTTTTTTTTTTTAATAGTCAACTTGGATATAAGGAAATATATTCTTATGTCTGTTGAATTAAATAATAAAATAAGTTCAAATTTTAAAACCAAAAAAAAAAAAAATAACATGCGAGAAATGATCTAAAACATTGAATGTTTGGAGTGAAAGAATAATATATTGATATTATAAAACTTAAACTAATGAAGAAATTAAATTACTTAAAGCAGTATGTAGAAAATATTTGAAAAATTCTTTAAAACAAGCTAATTGTTAGAATTTGCTGAAGAATCAAAACTTTTTTTCTGTTTTTTTTCCCCCTTAGTAAACATAAACAAAAGCGTCTATTTATCCTAAATGCAGAATTAAAAAGGAATTTAGAACCTATAATTACACGACAAGAAGTTAATCTTTGATATCATATTACAAGGGAAAAATATACCAGGTTGGCACGAAAAAATACTTCATATCAAAAGAAAAGGTTAAAAAAAAAATTCCTTTGAATCTTCCTGACATCTCGAATTGTTCACAATTTCAAGTATCCGACTACGTTCGAAGAACAATTTTTGTAAAATTGGATTTTTTAGAAACTTTTAGATGTATTGTCAATTATAAACGCTATAAATACAAAAAAAAAAAAAAAGAGGAAACGTAATACATTTTGAGAAATAGGAGAATTTGTCTTAAATTCTAATGAAATTGAACCCAAACGGTCGACACTCTACGCAAAATTATAATACAGCAATCCTATTTTTCTTTGTACACAAGTTATAGAATACAATGATGAGCGAAATGAACCGAAATCTAAGAAAAATCTTGAAATACAAAGAAGTGATGGGTAAAAATATACGTTTTATATACATTTTTTTTCAGAAATTTTCAGCTTAATTGCTTAATTTTACGATTTTGTAACTTTTTTACAACTTTATACCTTTGCTTAATTTTACAAACACCTCTATAAAAGAAAAAGTATTCCAAAAACAATAAAAATTTGGATTCATTTCTTTGCAAACATTATTTAATACTCACGCTGAAATGTTTATGTGAATACCTCTATTAATTTTTGAAAAATTATGTTAACGGTAAAGAAATTTTTTGAAAATTAATGCTTTGCGAAAATTGAAAGTAAAGACAAATTTTAGCAGATAAAATATGTGACCATAAGTCAGGTCTTCCTTTTCCTAGAACAGATAAACACTTTTGGAAAGAAAAAATAATCTGAACTATAAAATATAACAATAAAAAAATCTCCAATGTGGTCGATAATCAATGTTTTAACGTAATCGGATACCTTAAGCTATTCATCGGATACCTTAAGCTATTCGTTGGATACCTTATGCTACTCATCGGATACCTTAAACTATTCAAATGTATGTTTTTATTCTAATTTGTTTAAGGTAACCGAACTACGTTCGAAAAATTTGATTTTTTAAAAACTGTTTTTGGTTTTTAGATGCATTATCAATTATAAACACTTGAAATATAAAAACAATTATTTGAGAATATAATATATTTCGAGAAAAAGTAAAATTTGTGGTATATTTTAGAGAAATTGAACCGAAACGGTTCACTCTCTACAAGAAATGTTCATGCAGCCATCCTATTTTTCTTTGTACACAAGTTACAGAATACAATGATGAATGAAAGGAACCGAAATCTAAGAAATCATTTGAAATGCAAAGAAGTGACGGGTAAAAATATATACACATATGCATTTTTTTCCACATATTCGCAACTTAATTTTTCAAGAAACACCTATAAATGAAAAAGTATTTCACCAACACTAAAACTTTTGGCACCTTTCATTGCCTTTATTATTTAAAACACACGCTGAAATTTTTACGCCAATACCTCTCTTAGTTTTTGGGATATCATGTGAATGGTAGATAACTTTTATGATAATTAAAATTGAAGTCAAAGACTCATTTTAGCTGAAAAATAAATTTTGCTTAAAATTTCTCTGGATGATAGGTCAGACCTTCCTTTTCTAATAAAAAACTAACTGTTTTGGATAGAGAAAAAGTCTGAATGACAAGAAATAACACTTTTTAAAAAAATATCGTCAATCGTCGGATACCTTAAAAAATCGTCAATCGTCGGATACCTTAAAAAAAATCGTCAATCGTCGGATAGCTTAAAAAATCGTCGGATACCTTACATATCACATGCTGTTCTAATCCTTGAAACACATTTCCACTCAATTAATGTAATACCGTCTTTAAGTCCACCATAAAGAAATAAATTTAAACATCCCCATCTTAGTCGACAATAAGTGCTCCGAAACTGCTTATAAACTATCAACTTCCACAATCTCCAAGCACATAAAAACAATAGAACAAGAAACAAAAAAAATGGCCATGAAGATTAGATACGACTTTAAAACCCACTACAATCCAAATTACCCACATATTCCTCCCGGCTATGATATCAACAAACAATAAAAGTAAAATCTCTACAATAAAGCGAATTAGGAGCCATCAAAATCTCACGATTTCTAACAGAAGACAATTTAAAAACAGGCATTTTAAAAAAAAAAACGGTCACATGCATTTATACGCATGCGCAAAGGCAAAACAAAACTCCGAAAGAAAATGTTAAGCGTCGGCTTTTCGAAACGCATCAAAAAGCAACAATTCCTTGCTTAAATGCTCTTTGACTACCTCTTTAAAAGATCCTTTTTTTTTCGGTTGTTTTTATTATTATATTTTTGACTAGCCGCCTTTGGCGACCAGCTTGTTCGCCATGAGTAATGCGTTCTAAAATTTTCTATTAAGTCACATATTCATTAGCCTTGAAGCAATTCCGGGCATTGATTGGCCTGAAATTAAAAATGTTTTTTTCCGTAATGCTTCAATATTAAATATGTTTTTTTAAAGAGAGTGAAAAAAATATTGAATAAATGATTTAGATGTTGCAAACGATTATAGAAACCTTGGCTTTGCATTTATTTTTTTTAGAAAATATCACATTTTATAATGGAAAAAAAATATTAAATTAATGATACAGATATTGTAAACGATTACAGAAATATGCAATTAAGTCGGGATTTCAATGCATATCCTGTCCAAATTCAATCAGGTTTACCATAAATAAAGAAGTTTTTTGAATAAAATGATTTAGATATTGCAAAAGATTATAGAAACCTTTGCGTTGCATTTATTTTTTTCGAAAATATCACATTTTATGTTTCTTTTATTTTATCTAGTGACGTTCTAAAAGAACATGGTTAAAATATTTCTTTAAAAATTCGTTAAAAATTCTTTAATTTTATAAATCAGTCCGTTTTAATTATTGATTTCGAAGACTGATTGATGTAGCAACTTTTATTTAAAATATTAATAAAAATGTCAAAATTACGCTTAAATTTTAATTACTTCACATTCTAAATAAAAATTCGAAAAAAGGGCTCCGAGGTGCACGTTCCCGACCTCCAAGGTATACCGGGTGGCCAGAAATAAAACACCCCTACTCTGACCTCCCTGGATATCGAACTACTCAGTGTAAAGGCTTGAAAATTTGTGGACATACTATTCAAAAAATGGGGAAACGGATTTCACGAAAAAAAAAATTTAGTTCCAGAAATCACCGATAGGTGGCGCTGTACCACTGGACGTATGCTGAAAAGACACAAAAACACGTTTTAAACACATTTTATTTGAAAGTACCAAGCATACATGAAACAAGGACGTTATCGATGCAGGGAATGCTGCTCAATATGGTTCCCTTCCTGAAGATGTAAAATGTGAAGTCTGTGGACAGCTTGTTCAACTGCGGATCGTAACTGGTCATCTGAGATGCTTCTCACATGCAGACTGATACTCTCTTTCAAATCTGCCAAGGTTATCAGACGTTCTCGATAAACAAGGTTTTTTAAGTGTCCCCAAAGTCAAAAATCACACGGATTAAGATCCGGTGAACGAGATGGCCAAGTTGTCGGAAACGCGCGACTGATTATTCTGTCAGTGGTGAAATGTTGGCGAAGAAACTGTTGCACAGGGAGTCCAATGTGTGGAGGTGCTCCATCTTGCATAAAAGTAATGGTGTCAAGGCATTGGCGCTGCTGCAAATGGGGTACAACAAATGTTTCGAGCATCCTTTTGTACCTGTTGGCCGTCACGGTACATGTCTCAAGGCCATTGGAAGTAACCTCTTCGAAAAAGAACGGTCCAAGGATGAATGTGGCTGTGAATCCACACCAGACTGTAACTTTCGGTGAGTGGAGTGGAATCTCTTGGAAGGTACGGGGGTTTGTCGTGTCCCATATGCGACAGTTATGGGTGTTCACTGTTCCACTGAGGTGGAAATGGGCCTCATCGCTCCACAGAATCTGCCACGGCCACGATGCATCCACTTCAACTCTAGCAAGAAATGTCAATGCAAAGGTCAGTCGCATCTCCCTGTCTGTGGCCAGCAATTGTTGATTAGGGCGGATTTTGTACGGGAAACAATGCACCATTTTTCTGAGTACGTTCCACACTGTGCTATAGGGAACACCCAAGTGTCGTGACACTGCACGTGCACTACTGCAGCCTAAAACATTATCCATTGACTGTTCAACAATACCGGTGGCAACATCTTCAACGACATCTGAACGAACCGGTTTGCGTCCTCGACCAGGCTGAACTCCAAGATGTCCAGTTTCCTCGAATCGAGCGATCATTCTCCTGAGAGCTTGTGGAAGCAATGGTCCCTTACGCAAATCCTTAAGTCGGCGAAACTCTCGAAGTGCTGCTGGAGCATTTCCTTTATTCTCGTAAAACAACTTCACAAGCAAAGCGCGTTCTGGCAGCGTGACAGCCATCACTAATAAGAATGACATTCCCCACCTTTTAACTTCTTTTATACCCAGAACATGGCTTCTAACCATGCTTTATGCAAATTTTTCTGGTTACAGTATGAAATTGCAGTTACAACGGGAGTTCTAGCTTCTTTACTATTTTTATTTTCCATAAGGGGCAGAAAAATTAAAAAGGAAGCATGGAAGCATTCCATTCCGCATAAACATTTTAATTTTTATTATTATTTGTGTCTTTTGATCATAGTTCCAGTTGTGCAGCGCCACCTATCGGTGATTTCAGGAACTAATTTTTTTTTCGTGAAATCCGTTTCCCCATATTTTGAATAGTATGTGTACAAAATTTTGAGCCTTTACACTGAGTAGTTCGATATCCATGGAGGTCAGAGTAGGGGTGTTTTATTTCTGGCCACCTTGTACATGTACCAAATTTGGTAGCTGTAGGTCCAACGGTCTGACCCGTAGAGCGCCAACACACACACTCTCATTGAGCTTTATTATAAATACAGATGAATGTCAGCTAATAATGTCTTCATTAAGTCCCTTCTATAAATCTTCAAACAACTTTTTTTTGTTGTTGCTTTACGCTTTTCTCTAGTTATAATCTTGCTTTTTGCGGTTCAAGATCTTCTTTTGTTGCTGTTGTTGCAGGAGAGAGATCGTGTTCGGCTTCCAGGGTGGGCCAGACGTGTATCGCCAAGAGGGATCCATCCCAATGGCAGACCCTCCTTACCCACATCGTTCGAAGGATTCTTCAACCCACCTACCTACCCTCTTAAGACAGGTTCTCTTGCAATAAGTGCATTTTGTTCGACAGCGAACTCCGGCTAATTACTGGCATTTGCCTGTTTGCGCACGATGATTACTCCCCCCCCCCCAAAGACAAGGGGGAGGGGGGAGGATTGAAATATTATCCGCTTTTTGATGCTCTTGACCTTGCCAATGGTTTGGATCTCTGACGAAATTTGTAGATAGTCCCCAACGATACGCAAGGGAATTGGCTGGTTTGTTTCACAATGATATAATTTCAGATTTTTTTTTTGTTGTTGTTCCTGTAAAAATATCGATCAGTTTTTTTTCTTTTGATTTGTCTTTGTTTGGTTAAAGAAAACTTTCATTTAATTCGTCGCAATTAACAGAAATGGCTGAATTATGTTCAGAATTCAGCAAATAATTGTTTAGAGACATCTGCCACATATGAAGACATTAAGAGCTCATTGCGTCGTTTAATAAAGATGATGTAACTGGGTAATATATCATTTGTATTTATGTAGTTAGTTGTTAAGCAGTTGAAAAATAGTTTCCAACCATTGCTTAATTTAACAGACGTGGCACAAAGTATTACTGTTGTTCTCCAAATTATGTTGTGCAGCTCATTTATAATATTTTATGCTCTTTTTATAAGGTTTTTGTCTTTGCAGTTGTTGCTTAATTTTCTTGAATAAGCGTCTTGGGTTGTAAGACTTTTGCGTACATCCATTTGCGTACGAGTCATAAAACTGTCAATCAATGGTCTCGTTTACAATGGGATTGTATTACTGGAAAAGATCACTTTTGGAAGAGGCTGCAACATTTTAAACCTTAACCAAAAAAATCAAATTTGGAGCAAACCAAACGCAATTTCGGACACTTAATGTGTTATTGTTTAATACAATTCCATTCCTTTTGATACTGTCTGAATAATTTCCACTTTTATTTTTATGTGCTACTTACTTAAGAATGAATATTTTTTTAAAAAAAAGTTCCTATATTTAAATAACATTTCAGTGTTCGAACTTACTGAATTAAACGAACGAATCAAGATGAAATAAAACCAAAACTCTTTTGTTTAGTACAAATCGTTGTATTTATGTAAAGTAATGCATTTACTAAAATCGAGATAATTGTTTCAAGGTGGATGTAGCATTTGTATGAAAAGAAATATAATTCGTCTTTGATTTTTATCACATATTTTTGAATTAAAATTATTGAAAAGTAATTCTCGCTTTATAAAAAAAAAAAACAAAGGGAAAAGTATTCAGACAGTATCAAAATGCATGAAATTGTATTAAACAAGTCATGAAGTGTTCGAAATTGCGTTTAACATCGTGTTAACTCTCGCCAAATCTGACACTTTTAGATAATGTTTAAGATGTTGCAGACTCTTCTGAAATTATTCCTTTGCAGTAACACAACCACATTGTAAACGCAACCATTGATTGACAGTTTTATGACTCGTACGCATATGGGTGTACGCAAGAGTCACACTACAGGGTCTTGTTTTGAAATTACTCTTGTAAAATAGGCCATGGATAACTCAGTTTCTAATCACAGTCATTCGATGACTAAAATATCTTGCTATATCGATAATCAAACTTCGAATTTACCACAAACTTGAAGAATTTTAATATCACAGATTTGAACAATGAGTCTTTCTGAAAACAGATGTCTAGTTTTCCACCAAATATTTTCTCCTAAAATTTAATTTTTTAAGAAATAATCTCAATTGTTAAATTCAGGGAGGGCAAACCTTTCTTGTGGAATGTTACAATTTTAACCCTCTACACTCGGAAAAGTAACTCGATGCAAAATTATTCAACTAACAAAAGGACTTGTTTATTGCCATGAAAAAAACGTTATAATTTTAAATTGTATTTTACCAAAAAAACTACTCTACATCTTCTTAACATTCTTCAACACCTAAAAAATGCTAAGAATATAT
>JAPMOQ010064884.1:399520-420266 GCA_026543055.1 Argiope trifasciata | reverse complement strand
ACACACACACACACACACACACACACACACACACACACACACACACATATATATTCTATGTTTGATAAATTTTAAAAGAAAATATTTGAATCCAATTTTCTAACATTAAATTCGAGAATTCTGAACCAATAGGATGCGAGTCCCGAGATACAATAAATCGTTTCTTTCATTACCATTCTGAAAGAACGCCAGGCTTTGCAATTCTAACAGAATACACCAATCTAATATAAAAAATGAATATTTGTTTGTTCGCATTTTATATACTGTCGTACCGTTCCTCTTATTTCGATAAAACAATGCCAAATAATGGATAGATTGCACTTGATATTATTTTTTTCTGCTTCAGCAACGCGCCGGGTTCCAGCTAGTTTCTTATAATTACCAATTATGAATGATATAATATTCATTTATTCTTGAAATTCACAACAACCATTGATAAGTAATATTAATTTAAAGTGTTTTTTTATTACAAAGGTTGTTTGAAATATTCATTTATTCTTATTCAAAATAAATGCGTCAAATATTCATTTTACTTTAACGAGCATAATGTCCATGATAAAATGACTCAATATTCATTAAGAAACGTTTGATTTTTGTTGACAAATTGCATTAATCAAGCTTGAATATGGATTAAAAATTTTGTAAACAATTGCTTTCGCTTACTTAAGACGTTGACTGACAACTACGAGATATCTCGTAGAATGCGTTCTTTTCTAGGACCCCAACGACGAGTTAACTCGTATCTGTATATTTACTTGCCATTTTTTGTGCAGCTACGAATAAACTCGTTGTGTAACAGCGCCAATATCGATAGATGGCTTCGGGGAAACGAGCAAAAAATTAATGCTGGCTTGCACGAATTGAAAATTTATTTAAATAAACGCAATATTCATTAAGAAACGTATTAAAAAACACAATAGCGATTAAGAGACGTATTAAAAAACGCAATATTCATTAAGAAACGTTTGATATTTCACTAAGAAACGTACATCAAAAACACGCAATATTCATTAAGAAACATATTAAAAAACGTAATATTCATTAAGGAACATATTAAAAAACGCAATATTCATTAAGAAACGTATTAAGAAAATGCAATATTCATTAAGAAAAGTATTAAAAAACGAAATATTCATTAAGAAACGTATATCAAAAACACGCAATATTCATTAAGAAACATATTAAAAAACGCAATATTCATTAAGAAACATATATTAAAAAATGCAATATTCATTAAGAAACGTATTAAGAAAACACAATATTCATTAAGAAACGTTTAAAAAAACGCAATATTCATTAAGAAACGTAACAAAAAAACACAATAGTGATTGTGATTAAGAAACGTATTAAAAAACGCAATATTCATTAAGAAACTTGACTACCATGTTGTCTACCAACGACGAGTTATGTCTTGTTGTGTATACATGCCATTTCTGTGCAGCTACGAATAAACTCGTGGTCTAGCAGTGCTCATATCGATAGATGGCTTCTGGGAAAAGAACAAAGAAATCAATGCTGGCTTTCAGGAACAGAAAATTGATTAAAAAAGCGAACAAAAAACATAATTATAAAAATGAGTTCAAATGAGGTAGTGTCATTTCAGGCCAGATTTCTGAAAACTGCCGTGACATTGCACGTGTCAAGTAAAAAATAAGTACGGATATTATTAGATCCAATGTTTTTGTTTCACACTCCTGTAGCTCTTTAACGAAATTTACCATTAGTTAAACTCGGAAGTCTAAAAGTTGAAAATAATGACTTATGCACTGTACTGGCAGAAAATATTAAAATACTGCAAAATCCAATGTTGAAAATGGAATTTTTTTTTTTTTTTTTTTTTTGAAAAAAAATTTTGGAAGAAAATTTGGAGGAATTGAATAACATCGAATATTTGAAAAGGTTTTCTCAAAGTCACCTGCTGCTCGAAAAACAGGGTGACAATAATAGGAGATTTTATGTAAATCACCACAAACAAAACAGCAAATCACATCCGTGTTTCTTTAAAACCATGTCAAGTCTATTTTATTTATCTAATTAGATTGAAATGGCTAAAACAGTATAATACAAATCATTTTTTAACTTTTCATTTAAATGAAAACACATTTGTCAGCAATCACGCACGAACTTTCAACGCGTTGGCGTACCGCACATGTCTGACTTTCCTACACCCGTTGGGATGACGCAATGCAGATTTGAACTTTTTCATTTCCTTTACTCCGTTTTCTTTTCATTTAAAAGTACTCCAGACTGAATCCAAAAGATCGATTCATGAACAACATTTGATTTTAAATGCATCAAACACAAAGAAATTAAACAGAATCATTATAAAAATGGGTTCAAATTTGTGAGTATTATTTCAGGTCAGATTTCTGAAAACCCGCCTTGACATTCATCATGTTTAAAAAAAGAAAAAGAGATTTATTTCACGAAAGATATCATCCACCATTTTTTCCGATGAGATCTCAGGTTTCTCGTTTTCAAAAACCCCTGCCACCTGTTGCCAACCTTGAGACCCACTTTAATCCCTGTAACTAATACAATCTGCTTCAACAAGAAGTTGGCAGCTAAACCAGAGAACATCTGACTCCATTAATACGCAATGGCGTATCGGATATCACCAAAGATCCATCCATACAGAACTTAATGCAGATTATTTGTCGCCGGACGTACATTTGAGACCCGTTCCACGAGACGGATTACGAACGCCCCCCCCTCTTCGCCCCTTGTACGTCACTGTGTTGTGCCCTGAGTCTATTTTGTAAGATGAAAGGCGGTTAAATGCTTGTAAAGAATCAGGCGAACAATTGTTCGAAAAGGGGGAAAGGGATTAGCCAGGGATCGCTTTAATCTGCATCCTAAGGGAGGAAGGAGGGGATCGGGCAGATGTTCTGAAGGGGTCACTAGAAAAGAGCGGAATGCGAAGGGTGGTGTGGGAAAGTAGGGGTTCTGTTCCGTTTTGTTGGGGAGAGATGGTAGAAGTTTGCATATATTGTTGAAGATATACAGAAAAAGCTCCTTATTCGCGCTTCCTTCATTTGCGTTTTAACTAATCGCGGATTCAAAAAATGCGACCCAATTCTTATATTCGCGGCTAAACATTTCTTTATTCACGGATCTAATAAGTTCATATATCACAATAAAAGGATTCCAACCCAACATCCTTTGCAAATGCCGTCCAATGGACTCATAAAAAAAGGACCGACCACATTGGCGATATTTTTTAATTTGTTCTTTCTCGTAGTTCAGACTTTTTCTCTTTCCAAAACAGTTCATCTTTTCTGCGAAAAGGAAGACCTCACCTATCATCCAGGAGAATTTTAAACAAAACATATTTTTCAACTAAAATTTGTTTCTAATTTCAAATTTAATCTTCATGAAAATTCTTCACTGTTAACATGATGTCTCAAAAACTAATAGAGGTATTGACATAAAAATTGCGTAATGTGATATTAAATAAAAATTGCATCATTTGCATTAAATAATATGGACAATGAAATGAAAAAAGTTTTATTATTGGTGAACTGCTCTTTCAGTTATTTGTTTTTTTTAGGTGTGTTCTTTAGGTGTTTTTAGAAAAAGAAGTGGATAATTTATAGAAAAAATGCAAGCATATCTATATTTTGACCCATAACTACTTTGCAATTCAATGATCCATTTGGTTAAAAGTGACCACAAATGAAGTTTATCATATATTTTTCAAAAATAGGAAAGAATGATATATAATATAAATTAGCAATATGACCCAAGTAAAAAGGAATACAAAATAATCAAAATTACAACAATTAGTAAAAGTAATAGACCAGAAAAGTATTAAATAATTAAAGCCAATTTCCAGAATCTTCAAACATTAAATTATTTCGGAAAACCGGAACTATTTATGTCCGAATAGAAATTAAAATTTAATTCGGAATTAAACAACAAAAAGTAAACAAAAATAAAAGCTAAATGAAATGAAACCTACTTCTGAAACAAATCTATATTAATATAACTATGTAAACGAAACTAAAAATTATTTTGGATTCGAAAAAGACCAAAATTTAAAAATTAAAAAATATATATCAATAAAATAAAAATATACGCGTATATTTTTACCCATCACTTCTTTGCATCTCAATGGTTTTTCTTAGATTTTGGCTCATTTCATTCATCATTATATTCTATAACTTGTGTACAAAGAAAAATAGGATTTCTTCATTACCATTTTGTGTAGAGTGTGAACCATTTCGGTTCAATTTCACTAAAATTTACCACACATTTTCCTATTTCTCAAAATATATTATATTCTCAAATAAATTTTCTTTGTATTTATAGTGTCTATAGTTAACAAAACTATAGCTGGTCTATAATTAAATCTGAAAACCCTATAAAATTTTTAAAATCCAATTTTGTTTTTCTCCAAACATATTCTGTTACCTTAAAATAAAAACGAATAACAAAATTCGTTTTTGATTTATTAGTTTTCCAATCATTTTTGTACGCAAACTCATGATAACTATCTACCATAAATATTCCGCAATTGATTGCTGCAATTTGTGGATGTCCCCGCACAATTTGCGTTATGTTATTATCTACTACAGGATAAAATCTGAGTTCCTCCCCCCCATCGATACCTGACACTGCCCCAGAGTCCGTTTGCATCCACCCCCGTACCTGTTTTATCGTCTGATCAATCAGGCCGCATGTAACAATGACCATCCCTTACAGGTGGTCTCATACCGACCGACTAAAAGCTACAGAAGGTCGAGGCATTGAATGACAGTAATGTGACTTTTTGTTCATTTTGACATTTTTATTTTTTTTAATTCTTTTTTTTTTCTCGATTATTTGCTTTGCAATTCATTAAGGAGTAGTTGGAGAAGGAGGATTATATCCTTGGGAAATAAAGACTAAATAAATAAATAAAAAGCCTTCGTAAGTTTTTTTTTTTTTTTTTGTAGAGATATCAGCTTTTTCTTTTTTTCAAATTATAAAAACAAAAAATACTAAAAAATCTATCTAAATATTAAAGCATTAAATTTTCTAAATGGCTACTAAAATACTAAAAAATTAATCTAAATTTTGATTAGTTTAATTTTTATTTTTAAATTATCTTTTTTACGATTATTTGCTTTGCAATTCATTAAAGAGTAGTAGGAGAAGGAGGATTATATAATTGGAAAAAAAGGACTTAACAAAAAATCCTTCTTAGGGTGTTTTAATTTTTTGTAGAAATTTGAGCATTTACTCATAACTTAATAAAAGTCTCAAGAATGTTTGGGGCAGAACTAACTTATTAATTTAATCTATAACTAATTTAACTAAATCATAGGGTGGGTTTTTTTTTGTTGTTGAGCATTCTCTCATAATTTGACAAAAAGTCTCAAAAAATACTAAAGTATTAATCTAATTACTAAAAAATTAAACTTACTAAATAACTACTAAAACTACTGCTAGTAAAATACTAAAAAATTAATCTAAATACAAAAAAATTAAATTTAATAAACAGTTACTAAAAGTACTCATACTAAAATACCAAAAAATTAATCTAAATACTAAAAAATTAAATTTGCTAAATGGCTACTAAAAGGGCTACTATTAAAATACTAAAAAATTAATCTAAGTTTTTTGAAACCATATGACTTTGAGGTAGAATAACACATGCTAATATTATAATATTCATAATTTATTGATTTAATATGAAACTCATTTAACTAAACTTCTTCACAAGATATTCAAATACACGTCAGAAACAACAAAAAAGTAAGCAGGATATGAATAGGATAGTGAATTTATCGATGTATACGCACCCATTCAAACTCGTGAAAAATTTAAAAACTTTTTTTTTCCTGAGACATTTTTATTTTATTGAATCCTCTTTTTTCCGATTATTTGCTTTTCAATTCATCAAACAGTAGTTGGAGACGGAGGATTATCCTTGGAAAATAAGAATATGAAAAAAAATTCCCTTCTTCGGGTTTTTTTTTTAATTTTTTGTATAAATTTGAGTATTTTGTCATAACTTGACAAAAGTCTCAAAAAATGCTAAAAAATTAACCTAAATCCTAAAATATTTAATTTACTAATCGACTATTAAAAGTACTCATACTAAAATACCAAACAATTAATCTAAATACTCAAAAATTAAATTTAATAAATGACTACTAAAACTACTACTACTAAAAATACTAAAATATTAAATTTGCTAAATGACTACTAAAAGTACTGCTACTAAAATACTAAAAAATTAAACTAAATACTAAAAAATTAAATTTACTAAATGACTGCTAAAATACCAAAAAATTAATCTAAATACTAAAAAATTAATCTAAATTCTAAAAAATTAAATTTACTAAAATACTTAAAAATTCATCTAAATTCTAAAAAAATTAAATTTACTAAATGACTACTAAAAGACCAAAACATTCATCTAAATACTAAAAAATTAAACTAAATTCTAAAAAATTAAATTTACTAAATGATTACTAAAAGACCAAAAAATTCATCTAAATTCTAAAACAATTAAATTTACGAAATGACTACTAAAAGACCAAAAAATTCATCTAAATACTAAAAAATTAAATTTACTAAATATCTATTAAAATTACTACAAATAAAATACTAAAAAATTAATTTAAATACTAAAACAATTAAATTTACTAAATAACTTAATTTACTAAAAGTGCTACTACTAAAATACTAAGAAATTTATCTAAATACTAAATCAACTAAATTTACTAAATAACTACTAAAAGTACTACTACTAAAATACTAAAAAAATTAATTTACTAAATGACTACTAAAATACTAAAAAATTAATCTGAATACTAAAATATTAAATTTAAAATACTAAAAATTTAATCTAAATTTTAATTAATCTAATTTTTACTTTTAAATCTCCTTTTTCCTATTTGATTTGCAATTCATTAAAGAGTAGTTGGAGAAGGAGGATTATATCCTTGGAAAATGAGGACATGAAAAAAAAACCCTTCGTTGGATGATTTTTTTAAAAAAAATTTTGTAGATTGAGACTCCTAACTTGACAAAAAATCTCAAAAAATACTAATAAAAAATACTAAAAATTAATCTAAATACTAAAAATTTTTTTTAAAAAAATTAATTGCCGGCGTCTTGACATAGGGGTAGCGTGTCTTCGGCCTGATCGGGGAGCCCCGTTCGGGCAGGGTTGTTCTGTGTTCTATCTGTGAGATGTGTGAATGTGCCCCCCCCTGTAAGAAGGGGTTGTGAAGCGAATGTGTGTCTGTCACCTTCATATGAGCTAGGAGGCAGATTTCTGCCCTCTGGGTGCTCAGGGGTCTTTACCCGTGGAAACACGGAACCCACGACGGTTGTATGACTCTTTCGTACACCCATATGCGTACGAGTCATAAAACCGCCAATCAATGGTCTCGCTTACAATGGGATTGTGTTACTGTAAAGGATGAGTTTTAGAAGAGGCTGCAACAGTTTAAACGTTATCTGAAAGTGTCAAATTTGGCGAGAGTTAACATGCTTGAGAAAATTTCGAATACTTAATGTTGTTTAGAACAATTTAATGCGATACTCTCCACTTTGTTTTTTATGAAGCAGGAACTGCTTTTCAATGAGTTTATTCGAAAATGTAAGATAAAAATCAATGACAAATGATATTTTTTCATATAAATTCTATATTAACTTTGGAATAACAATCTAGATTTTGGTAAATGAACTATTTTACATGAATATAACGATTTGCATTAAACAACAACAAAAAAAAAAAAAAAATGGTTTCATTAGTTTTTGTTTTATTTCTTTTTGATTCGTTTGTTTAATTCAGTAAGTTTGAACATTGAAATGTATGTTACTTAAATATAGGAACTTTAAAAAAATGGTTGTTTCTTAGGTACAATTAAACGATGTTAAAAGTATTGAAATGATTTGTAAGATGGGAATAGTTATAAAGACAAATCTTGAAATGAAATAAGTAGTAATAAATTATTTCAACTACGAATGTTAATTTTCCGTGCTATATAAGGTTTTTAAAAAAATTTCTAGGGTAGAGCACCTTTACAAATTGAAACTTTTCTGTTTATCATTGTAGATTTAATTTCAATGTTGTATCATTAAAAAAAATATACTCTGCTAAAGATAAATTATTTGTTCATTACATGACTTTGCATTGTGTATATGAAATATTGCATAAAATACGGTGCATAAGATAAGTAGCTTACTAAATCAGAAGTATATTAATATTTTGCTAACTGATAATTTTTATCTGCGAAAATTTGTAGGTGATGTTAGCTGAATTTAAATTTAATTCTCTACTATTCGCACTATTTATTAAACCCTAATTCAAATCTATAGATAAAATATAAAACAGAATTAAAAAAAAATATTTACTTTAATGTACGTAGTAATAAATTTACATTAATATATGCAGTATATGTTCATCAGAAACTTTAATTATTTTTTATAGATATTTCGTGTATGTAAAATAAGTCATTAACAGCAGTATTGAATGAAGTTCTGGTAATATACCCTTGAACAATATACACCTACACCTTTGTTGAAATTTTTACTGATTAGCTATGCGTTTTTTAACCATATTTTAAACAATGTAATTATTTATAATTTCAGAAAAATTAATTTTTCCTTCCAGGGGCCTTGTGATAATGCAAATCTCGAAACAACCTATTCTACCTATTTTAATACAACCTAAACAACCTAGTTAAATTTAATTTTTATTCAGCAATTTTAAATTGTAAATTTTGAAAATTGAAATCTCAAGTCCCTTTTTAAAAGGTCAATATAAAATTTCGAGAGCAAATGAATTTAGAACATTAATTTCTTTATTAAAAAAATAAAGTCAGATATCTGTTATTACATTACATGAGAAACTCTTGCTGTAACATTAAAGAAATTTTTAAAGTGATATTTATTTTCTTCATAATTATATAACATTCACTTCTGTTTATCTAATATTTCAAAACTAAACTGCTTTCAAATGAATTTTCGTTACATTAATATACAGGTTCCTTATCTAAGCAGTTCTAGGAATGAAATATGAGATAAACTGAGGTTCTAGATTGATTTTTAATTATCTCTTTGAAAAATAAAAATTTATGGAAAAAAAACCACAATTCAACAAAATAGATTTTAAGTTTTTAATTTACACTACAGAATAAAGATTTTTCTCCAGTATTCCCCAATTTTGTAGACTATTATTTCATTTCCCCTAAATTAATTCAATTTCTTATTTAATGTTTAGTTTGAGAAGAATTTTTCTTTGTTTCTTTTTAGACTAATCACTTTTTGTTAAGATTTGTCATTTACTGAGACTCGTCATATTTAAATTTTTTCTTTCAGCTAGAAAATTATGTTGCATATGCAGATATGCATTTTGAAATTAATATTTATCATAAGTATTCTTTATAAGATTCTTATTTATTCCACTTTCAAAACTTACAGCGTCAATTAGAAAAAAAGAAAGAAAAAAAAAAAAAAAAGAGAATACAGCGTTTTAAAATTACCTCAATCTGTAACAATGTCAAAAAAGGCAAAACAAATCACACTGAGAATGTTTTAAAATATTTAATCTATTGCAATAGTATAAAAATCAAATAAATATTAAATGCGGGATAAGTTTAAAAAATGGTAAAAAAAAATGCTTTCTTAATATTATTATTCCATTTTCAGTTGTAAGGTTCTACTAAAATATCCCGAATTTTAATTCGAATTCATAAAATAAAATAAAGACGGTTTTAGGAACAAATAACGAACTACCAGATAACATACGCAATGATATACAAAGGGGGGGGGGGAATGGAAAAAATGGATTTTTAACACGGAAGCATATGCTTTAAATTTGACAGATATCTCCGAATTTCTCGTTTAAAATTATTCAAAAAATAAAGTCAAGAATATTCAGACTTTAATCTAAAAATTTTAATTCATGAAATAAGATTTTCTTCCAGAATAATAGTGAATGCATACAATGCGTTTATCAGTTTATTTAAAACATAAACCATTGTGTGTAGAGATACTAAATTTAACACAAGTTTATATGGGAGAAAAACATGCAATTAAGTTTGTTTAAAAATATTAACACAAAATATATGTTATCTCTAATGTAAATTATGTTAAAATTTAAATAAAAATCATTAATTTTATTGATTTATCAGTTTTTAAGTTGCGTATTTTTATTCTGCAAAAAGAATACAGATTTTGGATAAGCATGTATATTTTATAGACAAGATATTCCGTTTATATTTTCATATGTAAAGATAAAGTTTTCATATAAAGGAGAATATTAGATTTTTAAATATAAGATAAGATGTATTTTTATAGCTATATCAGGTTTATTAAGTTATTTATTACATTTATATATGAATTATGTATTTGATTCCCAGAAGTTCAAAAGCTTTGAACAGATAGTAGGAAATTTATCAATTGTTAAATTCTCTTATTGACTTATATGCTATTAATCATTTAAAATGTACATTGAAAGATCAACTTCTCTTAAAACAATTAGAATCGTTTGTGATGGTAATAATTAAGTTTAGGTGTAATTTTTTTAGAATGGAATCTCTATTTTACATTTTTTTTAAAATTTTATTGATTTTTATTTGAACACTATATTTAGCATACTTAGACTGTGAATGAATAATTCAGAGAATTCAAGCGCAATAATGCAAGTGTTCTTGATGTATTTAGTCGTAAACTTTAAATTTACTACCCTTGTCGTCCAGTTAGTGTTCAACACTCTTATGCTGTTTTTTTACCTTCAGTGTGCTTTTCTGTTTATTTTTTTAAGTACAATTTTTTTTCCAGTTATATATATATGTATATATATACTGCAAAGTAAATATTTGCCAAATTTCATAGATAAACGGCATGATGTGTATAGAGTCAGCATATCTTGTACACATAGAGACAAAAGTTTTTTTTTCTTATGTTTACGCATTAAGACTCAGTTAAAACGCCAATACCCTTTCCCGCCAAATACTTTTGCCAACAGATAACATGTTTTTAGCAAATCTAGACTAATTGCTCCCTACCCCTTTTTTTTCAATGGGCTTAGAGTGATTTATTGGCCTTTTATGACCTGTACGAAAGTGGTAGTACGCATTTGTCCTACTACCGGACACGACATCATCATCAGCAAAACATTAAATTTACTTAAGAACTACTACTACTAAAATACTAAAAAATTAATCTACTTTTTTGAAACTATATGCCATTGAGGTAGAACGGTGCATACTAATATTATAATATTCATAATATAGTAATTTAATATGAGACGACTTCAACTAAACTCATAAACTTCTTCACAAGATGTTTAAAAATCTAAAACATGCCAAAAGCAACAATAAATTATGCAGGATTGGCATGAAAGAGTCAATTTATATGGACCCATTCACTTTCATGAAAAACTAAAACTTTTTGTTCCTTTGACATTTGTTTTAATTCTCTTTTTCCGATTATTTACTTTGAATTCATTAAATAGTAGTTGGAGATGAAGGATTATCCTTGGAAAATAAGGACGTAAAAAAAAAAAACCTTTTTAAGGGGTTTTTTTTTTTTTTTTTGAAATTTGGGCATTTTCTCATAATTTGACAAAAAGTTTCTAGAAATACTATGTATTCTAATTTTATTTTAAACTATATGATTTTGGGGCAGAATGATACATGTTAATATTACAATATTCATGATTAATTGATTTAATATGAAACTAATTTCACCAAAGCCATAAACTTAACTAATTTCACCAAAGCCATAAACTTCTTCTCACTAGATATTTAAATATCAAGTTTAGTTTAGTTTAGTTATTTTAACATCCCGTTGTAATGCAACATGAGGGCCATTTTGGGATAGACCTCGTCATTGTGATCCGCAGTCAAACGACGAGGACGACACCTGGGCTGGCACCCCCTCGCCACACCACACCAGGGGGTGTTTGACCTGACAGCAATGACGTGCAAAGAGACTCCTTTACATGACGGTTCTTCGGTGGAATCGGGTCTCGAATTTGAATCCCTGCGGTTCCGAAGCCGAGACCAGACCACCATGCCACCGCGGCCAATTAAAATTTCAAAAATATGTGAGAAGCAACAATAAATTATACAGAATTGGTATAAAAGTGTGCTTTAATCGATATAATAAGGTATGTTTATCGTTATATTAAAATGTGCATTTATCGATAGATTAAAATGCGTTTATCGATATATTAAAATGGAAAACAACTTTTATTGATATTAATTTAATGCACATCTTAAATATTAACGTTGATATACTTAAAAAGGCTTTTACAGTTAAATAATAATTTTTTTTTAAATTGAAACATTTATAAAATCTCCGCGCACCACAAAGTATCAGACGGAGCTTACAGAATTAAGAATTCAACACATAACAGAAAAAAAATTTAACTGTTACGAAGGATTAAGAATAAAAATAAAATAAAATAAGATAATTTAAGTTTAGAATAAGAAAATTTTATAGAGGTCCATAGTAAATTTTGAAAAAATTTTCAAGAGCACTTCTGGTGGAAACGAGTGGATGAAAACCAGTAGGACAATTTATATGAATGGCTTAGAGAACCAGTCTTGGGTTCTGTCTTGCTCCGGCAAACTTGGAACACAGAAGAAGAACATGTTCCACATTTTCCTCTCCACCCATGTTACAATCTCATCCTAGTAGACGATGGAGACAAGTTTTTAAAGTTGCCCTGAGTAGTGAGAAATTGGGTTATTTGTAATTTGTATACAAATGATGGCATGACAGTCTCTTATTAATGAATGGGGGAAATCCCTTTGTTTAGCTCTCTCTATTTGAAATGGGACATTCTCGATTCCAAAACTCCACGTTTTCTCTCGTAATCTTCCTGTAAAAGGATTTGGGAATGTTAACGGAAATTTTGCTTAGTGGCAGCATTTATGAACCATTCGTCCCGCTCATTTTAATAAATTCCCGTATGTCCACGAACAGATGCGATAAAACTATCGAGATAGTTTTTTTTATCTTTTATGCTAGAGCCGTGGTGGCCTGGTGGTAAGGCCTCGGCTTTGGAACCGGATGGTTTCAGGTTCGAGACTCGATTCCACCGAAGAACAGTCGTGTGAGGGGGTCTCTTGCACGTTCAATCTGTCAGGCCAAACGTCCTCCCGCTGGTATGGAGAGGGGGGTGCCACTTCAAGTGTCGTCCTCGTCATCTGATTTTGGTTCAAAATGACGAGGTCCGTCCCAAAATAGCCCTCGTGTTGCTTTAAAACGGGACGTTAATATAACTGAACTAAACTAAACTTATCTTTCATGCTTTTAATTTGCTTTTGGATCTCGAACGATTATTTTGTTAGAGAAAGAAATACACTTCAGAGAATTCAAGTCTGAAAGAGAATCGATAGAATTGAGTTAATCTGTGGTTATTTAAATAATATTGAAATTCGAAATTCATTATAAGACGCATATGTCTGAACTAGCAACAGAGGACACTTCCGTTTGAGAGGCTGATTCACTGCTGAGTCCGTAGTTGATTCACGAACGTCACCTAACGATGCAACGGATATTAAAACACACACACACACATAAAAAATACGGAAATTTTGAAGTGAAATGCAGTTTTATGATTTCAATGGTGAAAATTTAACTCACTTTCATAAATTTTAAAGTGAGTGGGATTTTCGCAGTGAATGAAACTTAGAATACTTATTACATGAGCTTATTTGTTTCTAATTAGGGCCGCTATCGCCTGGTTGGTAGAGCTTCCGTCTCGTCACCGAAAGGTAGCAAGTTCTGTCCTCGTCTCGGCCAAAGACCGCCGAGTTGCCTTAAGGCAGTGGGGGCGCGTTCAATAGGTCCTCCACGGTCCCATACCTCTGGGAGTACTGCGTCGATCTCTGATTTGTATCTCAGTTCTGACTGGGGAATGGAGCAATGAGTTCGACCGCCCCCCCCAAAAAGGCTGTGTCGTGTGTGTTCGAGCAAAATCGTATCTTAACGGCGCTCGTTCACAACGAAAGGCGCAGACAACTGCCTTCATTCGAAAGAGCTACTCCCATTCAGACTTAATATGACCAAGTGGCATTAGCCCGACCCGACAATAAACGACTTATTTGTTTCTGCTGAAATAAAAAATAAAATGTATATTTAAAATATTTTAATATAGTTTATATATATAAATACACATTTTAATATAGTTTAAGCTGAAATAAAAATATTGCCAACCCTAAAGTCTTTAACAATTTTGTTTAAAAAAAAATCCAATTAATATTATTTATGCTTCTCCTTTATGTGTTTTTAAATTTCAATGAATGTATTTATTGCCGACAAGAAAATAAATATCTTTCGTATTAAAAAAATATAACTAAATGTATTTCCAAACGATATTTCCAAAATTATTAATTTTGTGGCAGCAACGCCCCGGGTATCAGCTAGTTACTAGTTAAAAAAAATTGTTTTTTTAGCAGAAATTTCATGTTAGTAAAAAATTGGAAAAACCAAGTCACACTCAAAATATTTTAATGTTACGATATGAACAAGTACCGTTCCCGTGCATTTTCCATTAGACGAAATATGCAGAATTTCCTTCCCAGCAACCCCCACACAAAAAAATAAATCACATATTCAAAAAAGCACATTAAAGAGGACTGAAAGGATCTGCAATTCCATTTAAATATCAGTTTTATTTTTTCCTTTCGAATCATTTACGAATAAAATCGCATCTCTATTATGTATCTAGAGCTACTTCCATAAAAAAAGAAAAAAAAAACATACCTCTTAAGAAACTCAAAAGAAAAAAAAATCCCTAATTTAATAAGAGCCTCCGGATAAGATCTCATCAGAGCAACTTCTTCAAAAACAGTTTCCTTGGCTTTTTTGGTTAATAACTCCGAAATCCGAAAATCTGTCATCCGAGTTCCCTCTTATTAGTGGAAACGAAATCTCTCCAAAAGACAAAAATCCCTGTTTGAAGTGGGAACTTGAGCAGTTATTAATCTCACTTTTCCGGCCTCCGGTCAAAAAACAAGATTTTCCCCCTCCTTTTTGCTGGATCAGAAATTTCGTCAGTGGATGAGGATTATTAATTCTTTGGAATTCGCTAGGATGAATTTAATAGTTTTTTATTTTTATTTTTAAAGAAATACTTGGATAGTGTTTTGGATTGTTGGTAAGGGGTTTTCTGTCGTTGTTTAAGGGACGAAATTTTTGTTTTCTGCAAGATGCAAGAGCAGCACTAGGGCTGTATTGGGATGGATCTCGTCATTTGGAACCACGCACACACAGAGGAATTTGAAACACACACATACACATATGTGTGTGGGTGTGTGTGTATATATATATATATATATATATATATATATATATATATACAGTAAGACCCCGCTTAACGCGGGGGATACGTTCCATCAAAGTAGAGCGTAATGCGAAACAGCGCTAAACGAGGCTATCTTTACATGTAAATATTGGGGTTAGGGGAAGATGGCTAGGAAATTCGTTAGGTATTAAATTTAAAAAGTATGTTTTTTTAATAAAAATAAAACCAAACATTTATTTCTTAATACCACATTATTATTTCTTGCAAAAATAAAAACAAAATATAAATAACAAAACGAATATTCTTAAAAAAAAACAAATAAAATTCTAAGTCAGTCATATTTAGTTAGCCTTCCACGTTTTCAGTGTTCTGCCTTTTTGTGACAAAAGCATCTAATGTTGTTTGCCTTTTTCTTTTGCGTTGTTCTCTTAAAAGTTCTTCATAAACGGATAGAGCATCTCTAACACCACGCCTTACTTTTGAGCTCCTGTCAAAATTCGAATAATTCTCAATGAATTGATCCATTATTTCAGTTACTTTTTACAAACGCCATCGAAAGTTCTTTTTGCGCTTTTTCTGAATCACTGCTGTCAACATTTTTGTTTTCTTCTTGTTCAGTTAATTCCTTGAGCTCATCATTAGAAAGACTAGCCGCTGCTTCTTGAATTATTTCTTCGACATCTTCCACATTTACCCCTTCAAAACCGGTTTGCTTCGTTAATTTCACTATCTCTTCCACTATTTCATCCACATCGACAGAGTGTCCAACGTCATCGCTCTTACTTAAATCCGGCCAAATATTCTTCCATACTTCTTTTAAAGATCTTTCTGTTACCTCATTCCAAGAAAGGCCTATGTTTTCTACAGCATCCACGGTGTTGTAGTTTTTCCAAAATTCTCTTATGGACTGGTTCTCTTCTCCGTCTGTTTTTTCAAACATTTGCTTAAAGGTTCGCCGCAAGTAATAAGCCTTACAATTTGATATAACGCCTTGGTCCATTGGTTGAATTAAGGCAGTTGTGTTAGGCGGCAAGAAAAGCACTTCGACTGGAATGCATGTTGTTAAGTCTGATAAATTTGTTGGGTGGCTTGGAGCATTATCAATTAACTTTTTGTTCAAGTTTTTTAATTTCGCAATAACGTTCAACAGACGGGCAGAAATGTTCAGTGAACCAGTCCTGGAAAATTTTCGCAGTTATCCATGATTTTTCATTAGACTCCCAAATTACAGGTAAAGTTGATTTAGATATGCCTTTCATCGCTCTTGGGTTTTTGGAATGGTAAATTAGTAATGGTTTTAATTTAAAATCTCCCCTTGCGTTACCACCTAGTAGAAGGGTTAAGCGATCTTTCGCAGCTTTAAATCCTGATGCCCGTTTCTGTTCACGGGATAGAAATGCTCGTTTCGGCATTCTTTTCCAAAGCAAGCCTGTTTCATCAACATTAAAAACCAATTCTGGAGGATAGTTTCCTTCTTCAATCATTTTTTTAATATCGCTGGAAATTCAGCCGCCGCTTTTGTATCACCTATTGCTGCTTCTCCGGTAATCTTTATGTTGTGAAGGTTATTTCGATGTTTAAATCTATTAAACCATCCTCGACTAGCAACGAAAGTTTCACTTTTGCCAATTGTCTCAGCCTCAATGTAATTAAAAACTCTTCTAGCTTTTTCCATTATGATAGATTGGCTTAATGGCATATTGCGGTCAATTTCGTCGTCAATCCATATAGACAGTCGTTTTTCCATTTCCTCTATGATATTATTTCTAGAACGGGCAATAGTAGTTGTAGTTGCAGAGCTTGACGTAGTTGCAGTTGCCAATGACAGTATTTCTTCTTTATTCTTCATGATGGTCCTTATTGTTGAAGTTGGCAAATTCAATGAAGCACTAATTAGAGTTTGACGTTCACCAGAATCTAATCTTCTTATCACTTCCATTTTAGTTTTGAGTGAAATGCTTTTTCTGGTTGCTTTCTTTTCTTTTTCATTATCACCCATAGTAAAAAACTAAAGATCAAAATATTTCACACTGTAATATAGTATTAAATATGTAAATTAATACCTACTTACAATAATGTAAACAAATGTTTCCAATAATAAAAATATGTCTTTACAATACTGCACCAAACAAGAAATACAAGTACACTCTTTCGGATATGTATTTGAAACCAATCGCTGCATAATATTTCGGGGAATCCCCGTATGCTGCGAGCGATTTCGTGGAATCCCCGGGTTGAAATAAAAGAGCGCTAAACGAAACAGCGGTAAGCGGGGTCTTACTATATATATATATACACATACATATATGTACACACACACACATGTATATAGTTAGATAGATACATATATACATACACACATATATATACAAACATATTTATATATACATACACATATATACACACACATATATATATACATACATATTTATATATGCATACACATACATACAAGCATACATACACATGTATATACATACATACACACACACACACACACACACATATATATATATATACATTCATATACATGCATACATATACATACAGACACATATATACACTGAAGTGACAAAAGTCATGGGATAGCAATATGCAAATATACAGATGGCAGTAGTATCGCAGCGAAAAAGTATAAATGCGCAGTTCGTTTTCTAGAGCTTTCATTTGTATTCAAGTTATATATGTGAACAGGTTTTTCGTGATTTATGGCGCCACGACGAGAATTAAAAGACTTTGAAGGTGGAATGGTAGTTGGAGTTAGACGCATGGGTCATTCCATTGCGGATATCGTTAGTGAATTCAACATTCCGAGATCCACAGTATCAAGAGTGTGCCGAGAGTATGAAATTTCAGGCATCACATCCCATCATGGACAGAGCAGTGGGCGACCACCTGCACTTAACGACCGAGACCGCCGACGTCTGTGTAGAATGGTCTATGTTAATAGACACGCAACACTTCGTCAAATAACTGCAGGAATCAATGTGGGACGTACGAGGGATGTGTCCGATAGGACTGTGCGGTGAAATTTGTCTTCCTTGGGCTATGACAGCAGAAGACCGACTCGAGTGCCTTTACTGACAGCACGACATCGTCTGCAGCGACTCTCCTGGGCTCGTGAGCATATCGACTGGTCCCTAGACCAGTGGAAAACCGTGGCGTGGTCAGATGAGTCACGATTTCATTTGTTACGAGCTGATGGTAGAGTTCGAGTGTGGCGCAGACCCCACGAAGCCATGGAGCCAAACTGTCAGCAAGGCACTGTTCAAGCTGGAGGGGGCTGCATAATGGTGTGGGCTGTTTTTACATGGCATGGACTCGGTCCTCTGGTGCAACTGAATCGATCATTGACTGGAAATGGTTATGTTCAGCTGCTTGCAGATCACTTGCAGCCATTCATGGACTTCACGTACCCACACAACGATGGGATTTTTATGGATGACAATGCGCCATGTCACCGGGCCAGAACTGTTCGCGATTGGTTTGAAGAACATTCCGGACAATTCCAGCGCATGATCTGGCCACCTAGATCACCCGATATGAATCCCATCGAGCATTTATGGGACATTATCGAAAGGTCCGTTCGTTCCCAAACTCCTGCACCATCCACACTTTCACAATTATGGACGTCTATACAGACAGCATGGCTCAATATTCCTGCAGAGGACTTCCAACGACTTGTGGACTCCATAACACGTCGAGTTGTTGCACTTCGCTGGGCAAAAGGAGGACCGACACGATATTAACAGTCATCCCATGACTTTTGTCACTTCAGTGTATATACATATACATACATGCTGAATTCGCTGTTATAAATTTAATAACTCAAGTTTTTTATTTTTAATTTAATATTTGGTTACTGTTTGAGATTGTTGGTAATGGGTTTTCTGTCGTTGCTGTAGGGACGAAATTTTTGAATTTGTTTTTGTTTTTCGGAATTCTCTTTGTTTGGGAGTGTTGTTTGCTAGATTTATGGTGATATTAACCCTGCACCACTCACGCTCCATAAAGCACGTAAAAGGACGCGCGTATTACAATTGTAGTCCATTTTCAAATCAAAATATAACTCCAAAATAATTCATCGACATTCTTTAATCAACTTTAAACATAGCAAGGCACTTCTTCTTAATTATTTTTTAAACATCAAACTCACTAAAAGTCTTACTGTAATCTGGGAGACCTGTGCAGGGTTAAGGATAGGAAGAATTTGTATAATTATTTCAGAGATATATATTTATTCCTGTTTATCTGTATAAATATAAATGAATGTTTATCTGTGCCTTATCTTATGCCTCCCTAAACAGCTCTTCTGATTGCGAGGAAACTTGACCAGTAGCACACAACTTCATCCGTTAGAAGAATATAAATTTCATTACTAATTCTTAAAGCACTTTAAATACTTTATGAAATAATATGCCGTACACATCAATGATTTACTCAATTCAAAGTTTGAGCTGCAGCAAAATAAATCGAAAATTTTAACATTGACAAACGTCCATCAGCTAGTTAATCTTGAATCTTGAATGTAAATATTTTGGGATATGGAGCGACAAAGGCTATAATCCCCTGGTTGCCAAAAAGCTGCGACTAAAGGTTCTCCAAATTAACATTCCTGTATTCCGAAATGCACAGAGGAAGCACCACCTGCTGGAGTGAAAAAAAAAGATGCGCGCACACACGCAGAGAGTCCGTTTTTGCAACTTAAGAAATATCAAAGTACTTGAGAGATTGCAGAAAGATGAGCAGATGTTTTTTGTTGGCGAAAACATGGGATAAGAGAACATCGTAGTAAATATCAGGATCATCTATTTGTAGCTTGTTCCATAACACCGCTCTGTACGTTGAATATTTTCGACATTTGAGAAGGATATGAGAAATATCGTTTATCTTTCCACATTTGCTGCACAAAGGGTTATCTGTAAGATTGTATTTATGAAGAAGTCCTGGAGTGATTATGGTTTTGCTGATTATAAGGGCAATGATTTTATCTTGTATTCTGTTCTCTGTCCATTTTGAGATGGATATAATGTCGGGAAATTCACCCCAATAATGGTTGATATTTACTTTTTAGGTAGTTTTCGTATGCGCTTTGTCTAGAGATTTTTTTCACTGTAGAAAAAATATCTTCTGGAGACATCCATTCTAGAAATGGTGTAGATGCCGAGACCTTTCTCGTCAGATAATCAGCCTCTTCGTTAAAGGAAATTCCGGAATGTCCAGGAACCCACAAAAGAACTATTTCTTGATTTAGTTTCTTCCTGATATAAATTTTTGAGGCGAGTCTTTGGATGATCTTAGGAGAGTGAAAAGTGACATTTTTAAGTGCTAACAGAACTGAATAGCTATCCGAAATAATAAGATTGTGCTTTTCTGGGATTGAAAAATCGTCCACCGCTTGGCAGATTGCCAAGGCTTCGGCAATGAAAAAATATAGTTATTTTAAATATAATAGCTAGTTATTTTAAATATAATAGCTAG
>JAPMOQ010064884.1:378061-393264 GCA_026543055.1 Argiope trifasciata | reverse complement strand
ATTTAAAACATTGCCAAAGGATTGATTTTATTTAAAACATTGCCAAATGATGGATTTTATTTAAAACATTGCCAAAGAATTGATTTTATTTAAAACATTGCCAAATGATTGATTTTATTAAAAACATTGCCAAAGGATAGATTTTATTTAAAACATTGCCAAATGATTGATTGATTGCACTTAATATTACCATTTTCGGTGGCCGGTTACCAGCTAGTTCTAAACAAATTCATTAAAACGCAATTCTTACATCCGAAAACTTAAAACCATAATTCATTTTCTCAGTTAATCAAGAAGAACCCTTAATCTTCGGTAGAAATCTCTCCGAATACATCTTCCATTATTTCAAAAAATGGAAAACCAAGGTGCAAAGTATGTCAAGGAAAGATAATTAATTTACCTGCATTGTGTGGCAACAAAAGAAACAAACCAAGAAATGTTCTTTTGTAAAAAAAAAAAAAAAAAAAAAAAAAAAAAACTCGACTGTAATTAGCGAGTGATTCTATTCTTCGTTTAACAAGATCTTAAAATTGAAGATTTTTATTGAAAGAGTAATTTGCATTTCGAGGTTTCTCTGGGGTAATTGTGTTAAGTTTATTTCGTGTGATTACCTTTATTTAACAAGCTTCTTTATATTATTATTGTATCCCACGGAAAGTGCTTTTATTTGTAATTGTTTAAATAGGTTACTAGTAAATATGTTCTTTGTCCTAAACAATGACCAGCTCTTGAAAAAGATAATTCTGTTTTTGGACGAATAGTGTAAAGAATTTGGATAAAATATTTTGATTGGTTATTCTATTCATATATCCAAATGACTTCATCAACTATCTTCAATGAATAACTTAAAAGATTTAGGCTTATGAATAAAATCTATTTTTCAAGGTTGTTTCTTTTGTATTGAGTTAATGAAAGGAGAAATAATGCGAGAACAGCATTTAACGGTTGTTGTGAAATACAACAACTTAGAAGATGTTTATAAATTATATTTGCAATCACTCATACGTGAATATTTCAAAGGTTGGGATTAATTGAAGAAAAAATAAAAGCGATGAAAAGATGTCGATTGTTTCAACAAAAATCGTCATCTCAGTTTAGTCATATTAACGTCCCGTTTAAAGCAACACGAGGGCTATTTTGGGACGGACCTTGTCGTTTTGAACCGTGGTCAGATGACGAGGACGACACCTGAACTGGCACCCCACTCTCCACACCACACCACGCCAACGGGAGGACGTTTGGCCTGACGAATTTAACGTGAAAGAGACCTCCTCATAGTATAATTATTTATTATATACTATATTATTATTATATATAAATATATATACTATACTATAATTCATTTATACCATTATAGCTTAAACAGTATTTATTTTATTTTTACTATTCTATTCTGCAAACAAATATTCATTTTTATATATTAGATTTTTGTATTCGTTAAAAATTGGTGTTCTTTCTTTTTAGTTTAGTTTAGTTACATTAACGTACCATTTTGAAGCAACACGAGGGCTATTTTGGGACAGACCTCGTCCTTTTGTGTCATGGTCAGATGAAGAGGATGATACCTGAAGTGGCAGTCCCCCTCTCCACACCACACCAACGGGAGGATGTTTGGCCTGATGGATTGAACGCTCAAAAGACCTCCTCATACGACGGTTCTTCGGTGGAATCGAGCCTCGAACCTGAAACCCTCCGGCTCCGAAGCCGAGACCTTACCACCAGGCCACCACGGCCCCCCTGTGTTCTTTAGAATATCATTAGCAAAAATAGTCATATAGTGAAGATATAAGCTAGATTTAAATGGTATTTTTAAATAACGTTAGTAAATATAGGGTTAAGGGGTATAAATTTCAATTTTTCCAATTACACATGACATTATGTTTCGATTAATCTTTAAAGAAGTCTATTATTTCATTTATAAGGGGTATAAATTTCAATTTTTCCAACTACTCATGACATTATATGTCAATTCATCTTGAAAGAAGTTTGTTATTTCATTTGTCGTGGGTATAAATTTCAATTTTTCCAACAACTCACAACATTATGTTTCAATTAATCATTAAAGAAATCTGTTATTTCATTTGTAAAGTGTATAAATTTCCATTTTTCCAACTACTCATGACATTATGTTTCAATTCATCTTGAAAGAAGTCTGTCATGGCATTTGTAAGAGGTATAAATTTCATTTTTTCCAACTACTCACGACATTATGTTTCAATTAATCTTTAAAGAAGTCTGTTATTTCATTTATAAGGTGCATAAATTTCAATGTTTCCAACTGCTCATGACATTATGTTTGAATTAATCTTTACAGAAGTCTGTCATGACATTTATAACGGGTATAAATTTCAATTTTTCCAAATTACTCATGGCTTTATATTTCATTTAACCTTTAAATAAATGTTGTTAGCCTGAGAAGAAATTAACAGCAAACCAGGACAATTCCCTTTATATTCTATTTGGCAATCAGTCAATTTCATAACAACCAAAGTCAATTGACTCCAACCGTACCGAAATGAAGTCTTAAGACCAAAATCTTCATCTACCCATCTTCTTAATCCTCTTCTCTCTGCCCCATCCCTTTGATCCGCAACAAAATCGTTTCATAATTAAAGAAAACAGGGTAGTGCCACGTAATTCGATTTCACGCACCGCGCGGATTGCGCGCTAATTGTGCGAGGCTCCTACTAAACATCCCGTTTCGTTTCGGTGCTAGACGGGGAGATCTAGTCGGACTTAAACACCGAAACGCATTCGCCTGTAAACCCTTTTCGTAATTACGGGGCCGAATCAAGTGAGTTATGAGGTGGGAATCCACGGATTTTATGGATTTTAGTTGGGAGGAGATAGATTTGATGGGAATATTTGATTGGATCGCTGTAAGATGGAGTGTTTTGGGACGGATTCTTTAAGTAGTTTTATAAAGCAGATTTTGCTGGTTAAGGTTTGTATTGGTTTGCAGTAGAAATATAAATTTGTTTAAGGATGTTACATAAATTTGGAATCTGTATTAACCTTCCAGCGGGCGCAGCCGTCATACCAACATGAAAGGTCGCTTGTATTTCCCACATACGCTATAGCAAAATGTCAATTTTCAAAAGCTTAACCATTAAAATTATAGTGTAAATAGCTTAGGATTAATAACTACAATCACTTTAAACATTTTTTTATTTAAAAAGAAGCAGAAAAAATATAAACCTAGGTTGCAATAACAATATAAAATGACCACAGGTTAACTGATTTGAATTAAAAATAATATAAATGAAATTGCCGATATTTTGACAGAACAATTTTCATATAAAATATAGAAGTGCAAAAAATAATACAGAATGTATGTATAAAAAGGAAAAAAATAATTGAAAGCTAGATATGAAAAGGAAGAAAAAAGTTTCATTGTTATTTCATTGCAGCGTTGCCATGTGAGCAAATGTGTTTAGTGTGCTCCAAGCATACCAATTTCTATCAAATCTCACAACTGAACCTCGTGATTTTAGTCCGCTTTTCTTTTTTCTCTGACGTCGCATCTTCCAATTCTTCTACCTAGTTCGGCTTTTCCTTTTAGCACCTTTCATTTTTGCTCACTTGATAGAGACGTGGGTGCTTTTATTCAACATTTTCTTTCGTAAGCGCATTTGCCAACTGTCGCCAGTCTTAAACAACACAGATTTATTTATTTATTTATAAAATCAGATATGGCATGAACGGTCTCGCGTATCTCTTAAATACAAATATCTGATAGGCAGAGACCTATGAACGCCATAAACTTACGACGACAACTGCAAGTAGGTCAAAGGGACAAATAGCCAAGGGCAGGCGTTCCCAGTGCCACCAGATCTGAAGGTATAAAACGAAATTCATCTCTAGTGTATCTCTTACATACGCTCGCCCGGTGGAAGGTTAAAACAAAATCTTCAGGGAGAGGGGGAATTGGATTGGATTGTGTGGTTTGGTGGTGCTAGAGCCATAGCTGACCATACTGTGGCAGACATATGGTTAACCTTGAAGCTTACTTCTTGTACTTTAAGATATCCGACTACGTTCAAAACACTGGTTATCGACCCCATTGGCTGATTATTTAATATTGTTATTTCTTGACATTCAGACTTTCCTTCCGAAACAGTTCATCTTTTCTAGGAAAAGGAAGGCCTCACCTAGCATCCAGGAGAATTTTAAACAAATCATATTTTTCAGCTAAAGTTGGTCTTCCATTTTCTCAAAGTTATTATTTTCAAAAATATTTTCACCGTTCACATGATATCTCAAAAACTAACAGAGGTATTGACATAAAAATTTTAAACTGCGTTTTGAATAATATGAGCAAGGAAAGGAACCAAACTTTTGTTGTTGGTGAAATACTTTTTCATTTACAGGAATTTTTAGAAAAATTGTTGAGAATTTATGTAAAAAATGCACATATGGGTATAATTTTAAACATAACGTCTTTGCATCTGAGGATTTTTGTTAGATTTTAGTTCCTTTCAGTCATCATTGTTTTCTATCACAAAGAAAAATAGGAGGGCTGCATTACAGTTTTGTGTAGAGTGTTAACCCTTTTGGTTCAATTTCATTAAAGTTTTCTACATATTTTCCTATTTCTCAAAACATATTACATTTTCAAATAGTTTTGTTGTATTTGTAGTATTTTGTATTATAATTGACCACACATTTTAAAACTATATTTTTCAACAGTTTTTTAAAAATCCAATACTTTTAAATTTTTCCTTCGAACATAGTCGGATACCTTAATAAATTTCAAAAGGTTCTAAGGAAATACGAAGGGTCAGTTCTACTTATAAATGATCCAAGATATTTCCACAAAAGCGTTCTAGCACTGGGTAGTGAGTGTATCAACCGGTTTAATTGAGAAATCAGATTGATTATAACAGGATCTCCTTTAGTTGATGAATTATATGTTTAAAATGTGGCTAAACGAAAATTGATTCATATTGAATAATTTAAATACTTTTAACGAAGCTGTTTTTGTGCAATTTTAAAGTTATTCTATTGATTATATAAAAGAAAATAAAGTTTTTGATGTAATTTTGTGCTTTTAAACCATTATTATTATTTTTTTAATTTTTAATCAAATTTTGTGTTTTTAAACCATTATTTTTTTATAAGTATCTGAGCATGTAATATTTAAAAGCTTAGTGGTGGTGGATCTAATGCAACTTGGTCATACCAAGCCTGAATGAGTGGAGCTCTTTCTAATGAAGGCAGAAATGTGCGCCTTTCGTTGTGAATGAGCACCGTTCAAGTGAAAGGACGACTCTGCTCGAAAACTGCCCTTTTTAGGGGGTGGTCGAACTTATTAATTCATTCAGAATTGAGATCCCAATCAGAGACCAACTCGGTGTTACGGGAACTTGGAGGGCCTATTTAACGTGCCCCCACTGCCATGAGTCAACACGGCGGTCATTGGCCGAGACGAGGACAGAACTCACTACCTTTCGGTGACGAGACGGACGCTCTACCAATCAGATTACAGCGGCCCAAAGCTTAGCTATTTTGGGCTTTTATTTAAATTCCTTCCAACCAAGATTAATGGTCACTTTAAGCTCTCTCTCTCTCTCACACACACACACACATGGTCACATTAAGTGCTTTATGTCCCCTTGCTCTAGATCATTTTTTACAAAACTATTTTATTATTTTTTAACTTTGTTGGATTAATAATTCATGCTCTTTTAAAAGCCTGAAGCCGTTCAGTTCATAGTACTACTCTTGCATAAACTGCTTTTAAAACACCGATAACATGCCTAAACTACATTTATCAAATTTTAATTCCTGTTTTAGTAAGCGAAATTTTTATTTTTTAACTGCTTACTAATTTAATATTACGCAGTTAATTCTTAAGGTATTTATCCTCTACATTTAGAGGAAAATTTTTGAAGAAATGGATTTTTTTAAAACTATGATTTTTAGATGTATTGTAAAAATCATAGTTTACAAAAATCATAGTCAATACAAAATAACTATAATATACAAAAATGTAAAGCAGAAATTCTTTTTTCCCTGTACACAAGATATAAAATATTGAATGAAATGAAATAAAATCTTAGAAAAATGTTGAGATTTAAAAAAATTGTCGTTAAAAAATTATGTATATATGCATTTTTTCTATCAATTCATAAGTTAAATTTTCTAAAAATGCCTATAAATGAAAAAGTATGTCACCCTCAATAAAAATTTTGGTTCATTTCAATGCCCGTATTATAATTTAGAACACAAGCTGAAATTATTTTTAAATACCTCTATTAGTTTTAAGGATATCATGTCAACGGTTGAGAACCTTTTTGAAAATGAAAGTTTTGAGAAAATGGAAGCTAAAGTCAATTTTAAGCTGAAAACTATTTAACCCTGGATGATAGGTTATGCCTCCTTTTTCATAGAAAAGATGAACTTTTTTGAAAAAAGTCTGAGCTGCAAGAAGTATATTTAAAAAATAATCAATGAGGTCGATAACCAGTGTTTATAACATAGTCGGATACCTTAAAACATTTACGATTTTTTACTTCAAAAACAATAGCAAAATTTTTCCTAGGTATCACCATAAATCAAACCATTCTGTTCAATTTTCCACATCTGATTTCCACTGTATACTCCCATGAACTCTCCTTCGGAACCGGAGGGTTTCAGGTTCGGGACTCGATTCCGCCTAAGAACCGAAATGTAAGGGGCTTTTGCACATGAAATCGGTCAGGCCAAACGTCCTCCCATTAGTGTGGAGAGGGGGGGGGTGCCAGCCCAGGTGACTTCCTCGTCATCTGACAGTGGTTCAAAATGACGAGGTCCGTCCCCAAAAGGCTTTAGTTTTGCTTCAAAACGGGACGTTGATATTGTTGCGATGATTTAAATAAACACACAGTCTGCTTTAAACTAACAATCAAGTTTATTGAAGGAAAGTAGCGACTTGCCACTTTGCAAAGCAGAGAAGTTGCCAACGACGAAAGGGTATCGATTTTAAGCACGAACACAATATTCCAGAATCAACCAAATTACATAACAAAGAAAGGTATAGAATGTTAGAGAATATAAGGAAAACAATAACTAAGGAAACAAACTAAAAAAACCGTGGTTCAAAATGACGAGGTCCGTCCCAAAATATCCCTCGTGTTGAAGTTACATATAAAAAGTCTTTTCCTTTAAGCCCTATTTTGTCGAATTAAATTCATCCTAACGCTTGCGCAGAAGCTCGGAGAGTCTTACAATCGTTGTGAAATAACTGTTTTGTTTCTCGTAAATACACAATAAGCAGTATTCGTTTTCTGAATTCACAGTGTCTTACATTAAAATTCGATCTCTTAAGGTATCCGACTACGTCCGAAGGAAAAGTTTTGAGAAATTGGATTTTTTTTAAACTATTTAAAGCAGTAGTTTTTAGATGGGTTGTCAATTATAATAAAAAATGCTATCAATGCAAAAAAAATTACTTGAAAATATAATATATTTTGAGAAACAAGAAAATTTGTAGTAAGTTTTAATGAAATTTAATTAAAACGGGGAACACTTTACGCAAAATGGTCATGCAGCAATCCTATTTTTCTTTTTACACGTTATAGAATATAGCGATGAATGAAATGAACCGAAATCTTAGAAAAATCTTCAGATGCAAAGTATTTACTGGTAGAAATATACGCATATATGTATTTTTTCCATAAATTCATAATTTAGTTTTTCTAAAAACACCTATAAGTGAAAAAGTATTTCACCAATAATACAACTTTTGGTACATTTTATTGCCCATATTATTTAAAACACACGCTGAAATTGTTATGTTAATGTCTCTATCAGTTTTCAAGATATTTTGCTTAAGCTGCAGAATTTTTATGAAAATTAATATTCTGAGAAATTTGTTATGAGATTATTTTGAAACTATGGTTTTGCCAGTTATAATACAAAATATTATAAATACAAAAAAAAATATCTTTGGAAATATAAGGTATTTTGAGAAATAGAAAAATTTTAATAAATTTTAATGAAATTGAACCAAAACGTTGAACACTCTTCGCAAAATAGTCATGCAACAATCCTATTTTTCGTTGCACGCAAGTTACAGAATAGAATGATGAAGGACATGAACCAACATCTAACGAAGATTTTAACATACAAAGAAATGATGGGTAAAAATATGCGTATGAATGTGTTTTTTCTGTGAATTAACAACTTAATTTTTCTAAAAACACCTATAAATGGAAAAGTATTTCTCCAACAATAAAAGTCCCACAAAATACTATTAATACAAAATAATTATTTGAAAATACAGTATATTTTGAGAAATAGGAGAATTTGTTTTAAATTTTAAAGAAATTGAACCCAAACGGTCGACACTCTACACAAAATGGTAATGCAGCCATCCTATTTTTCTTTGCACACAAGTTATAGAATATGAAGATGAATGAAATGAAACAAAATCTAAGAAAAATTTTGAAATGCAAAGAAGTTAGGGGTGAAAATATACACATATATGCATTTTTTCCATCCATTTATATCTTAATTTTTATAAAAATGCCTATAATCGAAAACGTATTTCGCAAAAAAAAAAAAAAAAAAAAAAAAAAAAAACAGTAAAACTTTTGGTTCATATCATTGCAAGTATTATTTAAAACACGCGCTGAAATTTTTACCTCCATTAGTTTCTATGCCTCTATACTTTCCCTCCATTCGCATTCTTCATTGTCCTAAAAACACCTCTAACAGAAACAGTATTCCACCTGCTATAAAACTCTAGGTTCATTTCATTGTCCATATTATTTGAAACACACGCTGAAATTTTTATGAGAATATCTCCATTAGTTTTAGAGGTATCATGTTAACGGTGGATAATTTTAAGGAAACCTAAAGTTTTTAGAAAATTGTATTTAAAGACAAATTTTAGTAGAAAAATATGTGGACTTGGATTGTTAGTAAGACTTTCATTTTCCTAAAAATATTAAATTGTTTTGGAAATACGAATGTCTGAAATACAAGAAATAGCAATAAAAAATATTCGCCAATGTGGTTAATAACCAATGTTTTTAACCCAGTCGGATACCTTAATCATGATCCCCAAAAATACCTTCTTCTTGTATACAGCCGACCACCCCGCCACCACTGAATGTAGCAGTATCGACAGGATTTGTGGTGGCGGTCACCAAAAATACCGCTTTAGCTCTGAGCCATTCAATGAAATATTACATGCCGAGCCCAGATGTCGATAATTCACATCTTGTTAGCAATGTTCATTAACATTTGTAACTACAGATTTCTTTCAGGGAAAATTACACACGTAACCTCTGTCCTTCATCAATCAATTGGATCGTTTGCTTTTTGAAATATGGACACCCCCCCCCCTTCAGTCTAAGGGGTGGCCGATTGTGTTCCAAACTTCCGTGCCAACATGAATGCAAAATGTATCAACATGAAGTTCGTGCCAACATGAACTGTATCAACATGAATGCAAAAAAAAAGATGCCACGTTTACTTCTTCTATCTAAAAAAACGCTTTTTGAAACATGGGCTACCCCTCCCCCCCCTTAATCTAAAGGGTGGTCGGTTAATTCACTGATTGTGTTCCAAAACTTTCGTGCCAGTCTTGTATCAACATGAATGCACAAAAAAATGCCGTGATAAAAATCAATCGTTTGCGGTCCCTTAAATATTAAATGGTGTGCTTGCAGGAAGGAGAGACCCATCACGTCATTCCTTGCAGACGATTTCCTGCCTTCACATGAGCGCGTGTGTCTTTGGTGATCAAAATTATCAAGTGTGTGTGTGTCCTTGTCATTGAGAGAAGTTTTGAACGAACATTGGCAGGTTGTTTGCATGTCATGCGTAACGAAGGCGTGGTTTAGGGGGTCTTTTAAAACAATGACCAGCATCTGGTGGCAGCTTGTTTATCATAAATTATCATAAACTGCCTGATTTGACCTGAGAGTCATCCTCTGAATCATCCGGTCATGGTTGGATTCGTTGGATTCATTCTTGTGTTAAGAATGGATTTATCTTATCTCTGATATCTTATTTCAGAAAGGAGTTTTTATGGGAATCGCAGAAATGCATTTTGGTTGGTTCTTTTGTAGAAACATTTCTTTGATGTGGAAGAGAAGTCAAGCGTTGTTTTGCACGCACGATTTGAAAAAGGGATTTCACGAAATCGAAATGGTTGGAAATATAAAATACTAGCTGGTATCGAGATTGTTGCTGTTGAAAAAGAAATAATCTTGGCAAGATAACTATTTCAAAACTTTCAAGATAACTATTTCATAACTTTCAATATAGTTATTTCATAACTTTCAAAATAACTATTTAAAAACTTTCAACATAACTACTTCATTACTTTCAACATAAATATTTCATAACTTTTAAGATAACTATTTCATAACTTTCAACATAACTATTTCAAAATTTTCAATATAATTATTTTATAACTTTCAAAATAACTATTTAAAAACTTTCAATATAACTATTTCATAACTTTTGAGATAACTATGTCATAACTTTTGAGATAACTATGTCATAACTTTCAACTATGTCATACATTCATTGAAATTGTGTGATATACAAAGGAGAAGCATAAAAAGTGTTTATTCTAATTTTAATATTCTATTCTAAAATCAAATATTCATTTTTATGCGTTAGATTTGTGAATTTTTTTATAATTGTAAAACTTGGTGCTCTTTCAGAATGGGGATGAAAGAAATTTTTAATTGCATCTCGTGATTCGTTTCACATTCGTTCAGAATTCTCAAGTTTAATGTTAGAAAATGTGATTAAAATACATTCTTAATAATATAACTATTATTAAATATAGAAAAGCTTATTAAATATAGAAGTCAAGCAATCATCCCAGGCCCGATTTGAAAATGGAATTTCACGAAATCTGAAAGCTTGGAAATATGGAATAGTAGCAGATTTCGAGATTGTTGCTGTTCCAGAAGAAATAATCTTGGAAAGATAACTATTTCATAACTTTCAAGATTACTATTTCATAACGTTAAAGCTTGCTATTTTGTTTGGAACTATTTTTTTTTTTTTTTTTTGGAAATAGTTATCTTCTTAAATTAAGAATGATATGTATTTTCTAGCTGGTACTGATGGTTTGCTGAAGAAATAATCTTGGAAATATCGTTTAGCATTTGAAATAGTTATCTTGTTTGATTAAATCATTTGCATCATTAGCGTATATTTACGCTCAATTTTCCTAGTCACTATATACCTCTATGCATCCCATATTTCAAATATTACTACATTTAACAAAATGACTCACAAATAACGCTGAAAAATGACTTATTTCTACTTTTATACAATTTTACACCTAAATATGAAATAAAAAAATTTCCGTGATATGGACATTTTTTTCATATTTTCATATGATACAAATGAGTTAAGAGTGATAGGAAGAATGCCCTTTATTTTCTTGTCGGCATTTATTCATTGAAATGGAAGGATATATGAAGGAGAAGCATCAATAGCATTTATTCTATTTTTATTATTCTATTCTATGAGCAAATGTTCATTTGTATGCATTATATTTGTGTATTTTTTAGAATTGTAAAGATGAGTGTTCTTTCAGAAGGGTCATGAAAGAAACCATTTATGGTATCTCGTGTTTCGTTTCATATTCGTCCAGAATTCTCAAGTTTAATTTGAGAAAATGGGATTAAAATATTTTGTTTTAAAGTTGATTAAATATAGAAAATATATTTATACCCTAAAATCTTTAATAAAGATGAAAAGGTAAAGTTTGAAAACTAACAGGATGCAAAATTATTTATACTATCATATTTTCTGAAGGTACTGCAAAAAAAGCTAAAATTTTATCAAATATTTAGTTAAAATTTTAAACCTGTTAGACTGGTTCCCCTAAAACTTTCTCTAACGCTCTTTAATAAAACTATGACGTCAGAGAAAAATTTGCATTGCATTTACGTACAGTCGTTCCGAAATATGAACAACTAACTTGAATGTAGCATCTTTATTGAATCTGCTGTGTCTCCTCGGCGAGTTATCGAGTGGTTCATTCATGGGTACTGTAAATAGATCTGAAATTTTTTTTATACTTTCAATAGCGGCATTTTGCTTATAACCATCCCGTCAATGCAAGTAATAAGTACTCGAAGTTTTATCAGAACCGAATGAACTATACGGCAGCGCATGCAGACAAACATTCATTTTTTTTTATTTAAAAATTTCTATTTTTTAAAGTGTAAATCCAAAAAAAAAATTTTTCCTTACTATTTCTGAATACACAACTTATTCCCATTACTATATTAACAAATCTAAATGACTCATTCAATAAAATAGTTTTATTATACAAACAGGATATTTACTCTAATCAGATCCCAACAGCTATTCTGAAAGCCTTTAATACATCTGGTTTAAAGGAAGCAAATATTTATGTATTGCAATATTATTACGATGCCATAAACAGTTTCTTTCATCACCATTCTGAAAGAACTTCAAGTATTACAATTCTAACAGAATACACAAATCTAATGTATAATAATGAATGTTTGTTTGTTCATATTTTATAAACTACGTACCGTTCATCCTATTTCGATAAAACAATGCCAAATGATTGATTGATTGCACTTAATAATATATTTTTCGGTGGCAGCAACGCGCCGGATACCAGCTAATATTTTATAATGCAGAGTAATAAGCCATATCAGAAATGTTATTAATGGACAAAAATAATGTTTTATACCAAGTATCGTTGTGCACCTTGTGAGGGAGGGAAAAAAATCTTCGATTGCTTAATTTTCTTGTCAAACTTTAAGGACAGGAAATGTGAAAGAATAAAAGGTATTAATGACTAGTCGCCTTTGTCGACCCGTTGGTTCGCCGTTAGTAATGTGTTTCTAAAATTTTCAATTAAATACTTACGGACCTAGCTTTATAACTTCTCAGCCAAATATATATAAACTTCGATAGTCACGTAACTCGTATTATTATAGATTAATTACGATTATTTGTTCACTATTATATATCTGATTTGCAATGAGTTGTTGTGGAGTTATGTGAAAAATATCGCATCTTACATTTATTCCTTAACATTACGCTACTATTTCAACATGTGCTTCCTCTGTTTAATTTGCAATACGAGTGATTTAATCATTCCGTTTGAGTTTTCGTCAAAGTGATGGAAAAAGCACCTTCTTAACGTGCTCTCGCAGGGTTCAATTCTACTTTCATTGTGTGGGAAAGTAATTGTTAGAAAATATGGTTAGAGTTTTTTTTAAAAAAATTATTAAAAATAGAAATTTAATTTATAGGTTTAAACATGGCTATCAATGAAAAAAAAAGCCATTTTTTAGAAGATTTAAAAAACAGTTTTGGGATGCAATATCTTTTTTAAATTATCGCTGAAAAATTCCAAATATTAGCTTAATTTTTAATGAATTAAGGTTTTAAAAAAATGCGAAACTGCGTCTATGTAAACCTTTTCATCCTCCAAAGTAAATTTGTACATACCAAGTGCCGTAGCTCTAGATCAGAGGTGTCCAAACTTTTCGCGGCACGGGCCGGATCGAAATTAGATCCATGTTATACGGGCCACATGTATATACAAATTGAAAAATATCATTATGAGTAAAGTAGCATTCAATACTATTAATTAATACTATTTTATTGTAACTTGAAAATACAAAATACTAAACAAACAAAGTATAATTATATAATTATTTTATATAAATTGAAATATTTTCATGCAACTTCTAATGCGAATGATGAAACTGTTTTTTTTTTTGTCGAAATCAAAACGATATTTGTTTATTTATACTTAAGTGCTTCTTTAAGCGAACTACTTAAAATTGCTGATGCTTTATTTACAACAAAACAATAAGACTCTGCGTATAGTCAAAATTCACATGCGTATAAAATTTCTTTTATGTTTGAGTTACCGAAATATATACTTTTTTATTTAGTCTTATAACTTAACAGCGCGATAGACATTTGTGTTTGGTCAAGTAGAACAACTCCGTTTTGTTGGCCGCGTAGTTTTTCGATATACCTTTATGAAAATGAAAAGGTTTGGGCGAAAACATCATTATGTTTTAAAACCCTCCGCGGGCCGGATAAAATCACTTGGCGGGCCGGGTTTGGCCCGCGGGCCGTAGTTTGGACACCTCTGCTCTAGATCATATGGTCTGGTGTGCAGTGCCCTAATACCTATATGCACATTTATTCATATACGCAAACAAATATTCATTTGATTATCAGCCTTGGTGTTATTCCGGACATTGATTGGCCTGAAATTGATATTTTCTTTAAGATGGTGGACTGAAAGATCTAAAAGAACAAGTTTTCATACTAATTTTCATATTAGTTCTTTTATTTTTATAAATCAGTCTGTTTTAAGGATTGATTTAAAAGACTGATTGATGTAACAACTTTTATAAAATATGGCTCACAGAGCAAAGTATGAAAAAAATCTAAAACTCATTATTCATCAATGCATTGTTTGACTCAAGTTACATAAAATGTAATTATTTCCTTCGACCAAGTTAACAGTACTAAACAATATGTATGCCTATTGTAAATGATTTACAAATTAGCCATTGGGCTCGAATTTGAATGCATATGCTGTATAAATTCACTCATGTTTACCGTAAACAAAAAGCTGGTTTATTGAATTAATGATATAGATAACGGTCATAGTAACATTTGCATAGCATTTATTTTTTTAGAAAACATAACATTTATTATTTATTTACTTTCATCCAATCACGTGCTGAAAGCTTAATTTTTTTCTTGCTTAAATTGCAGTTATAGTTGATTTATTTTTATTTCTAAATCTTTGTCAATATGATGGCAACAGTTTAATGGAAGCTAATTTTTTTCCCTTTGATGTGGTGGAGCAGATTAAATTTTATTGTTTTGTCCGAAATATATTGTTGAAAAATAGGTTAAAATATTTCTTTAAAAAGCTTCGTTAAAAATAGAAGACGCAGTTATATGCTAAAACACTGATACCATTAGAAAGTTAATTTTTTTATCTTCAATTTGATGAAAAATCATCTTTGGGCGATAATATTTTCGGAAATTATAGAAGAAAAACGCCAAAATTTCGCTTAATTTTTAATTCATTCAAATTCTAATTAAATATTTTTTAAATCACTCAGAGGTGCACATTCTCGACCCCAAAAGTATTCATTCGCCAAATTTGATAGCTGTAGGTCCAACGGTCTAGCCTATAAAGGGCCAACACACAGATACACACA
>JAPMOQ010064884.1:316054-342009 GCA_026543055.1 Argiope trifasciata | reverse complement strand
TTTAATAATTTTGCATTACAATATTTTGGGTGGCTTTTTAGTAATTTTACATTACAATATTTTTGGTTTCATTTGAATAATTTTGTATTACAATATTTTTGTTTTCATTTTAATAATTTTACATTACAATATTTTTGGTGATTTTTTAATAATTTCGTATTGCACTATTTTGGGTGGCTTTTTAATAATTTTACTTTAAAATACTTTTGGTTTCATTTTAATAATTTTACATTACAATATTTTTGGTTTCTTTTTAATATTTTTGCATAACAATATTTTTGGTGGAATTGATTTACAAAAATTATCGTTTCAACTACATTAATGATTTTATGGTATAAATATATTCTCTATGTTCAATCCATTTTAAAAGAAATTATTTTAATCATATCTTCAGCTCTTTTAATAAAGACTTTCCAAACCCAATATTTTTGTTATTACTCACTCACATAACTCTTACCACTTTAACACAACTCCCCAACATCAATTCCTCAATCTCCCAATTCAAATAAATCACCCAATCAATTTCTGCTCAGACCATACGTCACCCTAAAATTTGGTTCATTTCATTGCTCATATAATTTAAAAATACACGCTGCAATTTTTAGGTAAATATCTCTATTAGTTTTTGAAATATCATGTGAACGATTGAGAATTTTTTATGACAGTTAAATTTTTGAAATTGAATGAATTTAAAAACACATCTTAGTAGGGGAAAATGTGTGACCCCGGATGATGGGTCAGGCCTTCCTTTTCTTAGAAAAGATGAACCGTTTTGTAAAGAGAAAAGTCTGAACTACAAGAAATAACAATTAAAAAAAATCGCCATTAGGGTCGATAAACAGTGTTTTTAACGTAGTCGGACACCTTAACTTCTTTCACTTATTTTATTGTATTTCATTTCCACAAGTTCAACCTTAAGGTAACCGACAACGTTCGAAGGAAAAATTTTGAAAAATGCGATTTTTTAAAAAAACTATTTTTTGTTTTTAGATGTATTATCAATTATAAACACTATAAATATAAAAACATTGTTTGAGAATATAATATATTTTGAGAGATAGTGGTCAATTTTAATGAAATTGAACCTAAACGGTTCACACTCTACACAAAATGGACATGCAGCCATCCTATTTTTCTTTGCACACAAGTTATAGAATATAATGATGAAGGAAATGAACCAAACATAAGAAATATCTTCAGATGCAAAGAAGTGATGGGTAGAAATATGCGCATATATGCATTTTTTCCATGCATTCGCACCTTAATTTTTCTAAAAAACACTTATAAATGAAAAAGTATTTCACCAAAACTAAAACTGTTGGTTCATTTCGTTGCCAATCTTATTTAAAACACGCGCTGAAATGTTTATGTAAATACCTCTATTCGTTTATGAGATATCATGACAACGGTGGAGAATCTTTATAAAAGTGAAAATTTTTAGAAAATTGAATTTAAAGACAAATTTTACTTAAAAAAGCTAATTTTTACGTAAATATTTCTATTAGTTTTTGAGATATCATGTAAGCGGTGGAGAATTTTTATCGAAATGAAACTTTAGAGAAAATGGAAGACAAAGTTTAGAGGAAAAATAAGTTTTGTTTAAAATTCCCCTGGCTGATAAGTCGTGCCTTCCTCTTCCTAGAAATGATAAACTGTTTTGAAAAGACAAAAGTCTGAATTACAAGAAATAATATTCCACTAATGTGGCCTGACATCCAATGTTTTTAAAATCGTAGTTACCTTACAAAGTTTTAAAAATGATTCTTTTTCAAAAATTCGCTTAAAGAAAAAAAAATTTCGCTTTTAGAAAAATTAAATTGTAAAATTATGGAAAAAAATGGATTTATTCGTATGTTTATACCCATCACTTCTTTGCATTTCAAGATTTTTCTCAGTTCATTTCATTCATCATTGTATTCTATAACTTGTGTACAAATAAAAATAGGATAGCTTGATTATAATTTTGAGCAGATAATAACCGTTTTGGTTCAATTTCATTGAAATTTAGTACACATATTCCTATTCCTCAAAATGCATTATACTTTCAAATAATTTTGTTATATTAATAGTATTCTGTATTATAATTGACATAATACAAAAACCAAAACAACTATAACTATTATAGTTAACTAACTAGAGTTATTTTTCTATAACTTTTATACAAAAAAATAAGGATGATGAATTAATATTTTGTGTAGAGTGTTAACGGTTTGACTTTACTTACCACGCTTTAATAAAACTCTCCAACATCAATTTCTCAATCTCTCTCCTAAAAGATCGACAAGCAGGCCACCCAATCATCTACTGCCGGCGGCCACATATTGCTGGTCTCAAACCATCAATAACAATTTCATAAGCGATCCTCTAATGGCACGTTAGGAGATGCACAAGCCCTTAATTTCGTCGCAGTAGCCATCAGAAAAACAAAAACAAAAAACTCTCTTAATGAGTTTGAATAAACGCGGTCGAGGCCATTGGATTTCGTGGTGGTCGTGGTGGAACCCTTGGTGGTCAGTTGACCACATCGTAGCGGGAGGTCGGATGGTCGGAAAAGGTTCGGTGGAATTTCATTTGAATAAATCTTTTTCTGCATAAATTATGTTGGAATCTTTCTTTTGTATGAAGGAAGAGGAGTTTACTTTATGGTAAACTAGCTAGAAAATTTTGGAGAATAGATTTGAGGTTTCTGGACGTTTTTAAAAACTGTTAGTTAATGTAAGTTAATGATTTAAAAAAAACTGTAAGTTACTGATTTAAAAAAATAACCTAAAAACGTTTACATTTAAATATATGAGAAATATATAAATACAATATAATAACAAAAACGCCCTACTAACTTAAAATTTTTTTGTATAAAGTATTGACACCTCGTGACCCGAAAATACTTTTGACCATTGTCCACCGATGCCTCACAGAGAAAATCCCTTTTTTGGCATCCTTGCTTGAAAGGAGCCCTTGACGAAGTTTTCAGGCTGGATTCTTTTTCTATTGATTATTGTTTTGATTCGGTTGTGTTACTTTTTGCTTAGCTTATTTTGTTAATTAATTTTCGGGGGATTTTCGGGTCACGAGGTGTCAATACTTTTGACCATTGTCCACCGATGCCTCACAGAAAAAATCCCTTTTTTGGAATCCTTGCTTGAAAATGGTCCCTGACGAAGTTTTCAGGCCGGATTCTTTTTCTATTGATTATTGTTTTGATTCGGTTGTGTTACTTTTAGCTTAGCTTATTTTGTTAATTAATTTTCGGGTCACGAGGTGTCAATACTTTTGACCATTGTCCACCGATACCTCACAGAAAAAATCCCTTTTTTGGCATCCTTGCTTGAAAGTGGCCCTTAACGAAGTTTTCAGGCCAGATTCTTTTTCTATTGATTATTGTTTTGATTCGGTTGTCTTATTTTGTTAATTGATTTAGATTCATTTGTATTTTAGTTGTAGCTGCATTTGCGCTCTCTAAATACAATGATTGATTTAAAAACTTCTTTAATTCTTAAACTTGTTTGAATCAGTAATGATTTTTAGTTTCGATTACGATTTTGGTTTCGTTTCTGTGGTTAGATCTGTTTCTGTTTCGTTTAAATAATTCTTTGATTATAGTATTTTGGATTTTTTTCATTAACTGGTTCCTGTTCATTTACCTTTCATTTTGTGAACTTTTAGCGTGTAATTCTGATTTGAGTTTTAATTTCGATTTCGACCTATTTGGTTTCGTTTTAATTTTTGTTGACGAAGAAATGGGTTTTGATTGTTATAATAATTTTATAATTGTATATATAATGTATATAATTTGATAAAATTTATAAAATTTGATTCGGAATGAAACAAAAAAAAGTTAACATACTCAAGTGAACGAAACTAAAAATTATTTTGGATACAAACAAATTTGAAATTTAAAATGTTTTAAAAAAACAACTTTGCGGTAAACTAGCTAGGAAATTTTAGAGAATTTGAGTTTTCTCGGCGTTTTAAAAAACTATCAAGTTAATGATTTAATTAAAAATAACCTAAAAACGTATACATTTAAATGTATGAGAAATACACTGATGGAAAAAATCCCAACACTAGGAAGGAGCTGTGCCAGATAAACGAAATTTCGTAGGCTTGTTTATCCATCTGAAAGATGACGTCGATTCAAATTTGGAGCTACGCGCGTAAGTGTGGCGCTAGTAGCGAAGCTATGAACATGCAAAAGAGGTTTGCTTTAAATAAGCGCTGTAAGGTTCGTGATCGTTATTTACAGTTGAGATTTGACGTAGTGGGTTAATGTTAGTCGAGGATGCCTCTGAGAAGACGAAGAAGCCATTATCAACAGCTCACTGAGTTTGAACGAGGTCGTGTTGTAGGGCTACGAGAAGGTGGGTTTTCTTTGCGCGATATTGCTGATAGACTTGGCAGGAATGTATCCACTGTGCATGAGTATTGTCGGCAGTGGTCAAGGGAAGGTACTGCCTCAAGAAGACCAGGTTCCGGGCTGCTACGTGGTACTACTGAGAGGGAAGACCGTTCTATCCGGCGTATGGCTGTGGCTAATCGTACTGCGTTTGCAGCTGAAATTCGAGCTGCAGTTGGCACCACAGCGACACAACGAACTGTTACAAATCGCTTACTTCAAGGACAGCTCCAAGCCAGACGCCCTGTACAGTGCATTCCACTGACTCCAAACCACTGCCGTTTGCGACGTGAGTGGTGTCAAGCTAGAGCTCACTGGAAGACGGAGTGGAGATCTGTTGTGTTTTCTGATGAAAGCCGGTTCTGCCTTGGTCGCAGTGATAGCCGTTTGTTGGTTAGAAGGAGGCCAGGTGAATGCCTGCTAGTGACCTGTCTGCGGCCTAGACACACAGGGCCTACTCCTGGAGTTATGGTTTGGGGAGCAATTTCATATGACAGGAGGAGCACTCTCGTGGTTATCCCACGCACACTGACTGCAAATTTGTACGTCAGTCTAGTGATACAACCTGTTGTGCTGCCATTCATGAACAGTATTCAAGGGGGTGTTTTTCAACAGGGTAACGCTCGCCCTCATACCGCTGTTGTAATCCAACATGCTCTACAGAGTGTCGACATGTTGCCTTGGCCTGCTAGATCACCAGATCTTTATCCAATCGAGCACATATGGGACATCATTGGACGTCAACTCCAACGTCATCCACAACCAGCATTAACCGTCCCTGCATTGATCGCCCAAGTGCAACAGGCATGGAACTCCATCCCACAAACTGATATCCGACACCTGTACGACACAATGCATGCACATTTGCATGCTTGCATTTAAAATTCTGGAGGTTACACAGGTTACTAATGTACCAACATTTCACATTTGAAATGGCTCTTCTCGCCAATGGCTCTACCTGTGATCTTGAAACTTCAATCAATTAAATATGTTACCTAGACAAACATATTCCTAAAATTTCATTATTGTACAGTAATTTTTTCTTGGTGTTGGGATTTTTTTTTTCCATCAGTGTATATAAATACAATATAATAACAAAAATACACAACTAACTTAAATATTTATTTACATTGTATGCCTTCCTGCAATAAATTTTCCTGTTCCTCAAAATATATTATATTTTCACTTAATTTTGTTGTATTCATAGTATTTTGTATTATGACTGACAATATTTCTAAAAACAATAGTACTTTATAGTTTTTTTTAAACCAATTTTTCGAAAATTTTCCTTTGAACGCAGTCGGATACCTTAAATGAGAATTTCCAATTTAATTTCATATATTCATTTTAAAGAAAATATTATTCCAAACTTATCTCTATAAATAGAAATGAATGTTTGTCTGTATGTCTCTGCCACAACGGTCATCCGATTCCGATGAAATTTTGTATACTTTTTGCTTGCTCTTAACGGGATGGTTATAAGCATCGTAATATTATCTCATATATAAAAAATATTTTCCCATCTATTTACCGCATCTATTAACTTAATATTTTAGTTAAAATAACTCACTAGTGAGACACAACAGATTCAGTGAAGATGCTCAATTCAATCCAGAAGTTCATACTTTGTAGCTATTGTACGTAAATGCTATGTAAGTCTTCCTCTGAGGTAATAATTTTATTAGAGAGAGTGCGAGAAAGTTGTAGGGGAACAAATCCTAAAGTTTTGAAATTCTAATTAAAAATGTAATAAAATTTTAGCGTTTTTTCAGTATTTCCACACAAAAAAATGGGTTGTGCAAGCGAATGAGAAGTATGAAGTAGCTAAGTCGCCCTGGTTATTACTACTGAAAAACAAGGGGCGCTCATTTCGGCTTAAATCGTTGACTACTGATCAAAGGGGTAGTATAGTATCATTGGTATCAACTCCAACAAACTATACTAAACTCTGGAGTCCAGTGAAATTGCAATCTTGAATCTCAAATTTTAATTACTCTTATAAATATACTTTGTTGCATTTTGAAATTTCCCCAAAAAATCTTATTTACTGAAGATTTAAGGGGGGGATTCTTTGGGGGGGTTCATTCGATCTGACGATCCAAGCGATTTGGATAATTTGAGTCAACAGTGCATGACCAACTCGTTGCATCTGAACGTACAAAAATGCATCATTAGTTACGCTTGGAAGTCTACACTTTTGATGTATTCATGTCAAACGGGCAGTTCCATTTTATATGCTTAGATTCAGCTCGTACTTTTGCGTTTATTTTTTTGGAATATTTTTTTAAACAAAGTATATTTTCTGGAACAGTTTCAAAAGCTATAAGGAACATAGAATTCTCAACCAAATCGGACTTCAGAATTTTCCAATGACTTGAAGATTCTGTGATCGAGACTTCCCGAGAGATCTTGAAGTATCGTTTGCAAACTGAAATTAAGAATGTAACCGTAACTGTTTTCCTCGGCCCTCTAGCGGCCGTTGCCATGAACCATCAGTCCATGTCTTGGAAGCGAGTGTCAAGCATGATGTAATCCCCGAGTGTTATTTTAATGCATATGTGTTGAATGTTAGTGTCCTAAATAGTCTTGTCCCCGTGTAAATCATGTTCTCTAATGTCATTAAATGTATTTTTTAATTAAATCGGCATGATTTATTAATTTTAATAGTCTACTCTGACAGAATTAAAATTTTGGCACCCTTTCGGTCACAAGAACTAATGCATTAGTTTTTAAAATTGTTTCTCAAAATACATTTGTATGCGACCCCCCATTTAGGTCTAATAACAACATACCAGATCAGTTTTAGTATACAAGTCCTATAGTATACACACATATCCCAATATACAGTATACACACGTCTCTACAGTATACACACCTCCCAACAGTATATACACGCCCTAAAATATATACAGGTTTCTATACGTGTAGACGTGTGAATACTGTATATTGTACTGTAGCAGTTTCATAAATCTTCTCTTCTCTTCTGGATACCAGATGGCGATGCCTGATAGGCTATCCCATATGCCACCCCATAATGCATTGCGAGTGTAATGAGAATGAGATGTGATACTCTATTGTTAAGCTGTGCGCGTGAATGTTTTATTATGTCAAAGTCTTTGTGTTTATTCTGTGTGTGAATGTGTCTCCTCAAAATACAAGTCCTGTTCTTTACTGCACAGATCACAATAATCTATATTCCACCAAATTATGGGGCGGCGGTGGCCTGGTGGTAAGGTCTCAGTTTCAGAACCGGAGGGTTTCGGGTTCGAGACTCGATTCCACCGAAGAGCCGTCGTGTGAGGGGGTCTCTTGTACCATCAATCTGTCAGGCCAAACGTCCTACCGCTAGTGTGGAGAGGGGGGTCCCAGTTCAGGTGTCGTCTTCGTCATCTAACCATGGTTCAAAATGACGAGGTCCGTCCCAAAATAGCTCTCGTGTTGCTTTAAAATGGGACGTTAATATAACTAAACTAAACTAATCCACCAAATTATGAAACATTTCATCTTCACATACATGACGAAAATCAAGTTTAATCAACAGCTGTTTTTATTGGAAGGTATGTCGGAATAAGTAAACATGAACATAAAAAAATCCAGAAAACAAATATAACTGTATAATTTCTAAGAATTATTTATATAAATGCTGATTTACGTAGTAAGAATAATAAAAATATTGTTTAAAAAACGAAATAATACTACAGTTTAAACTGTAGTGAGAAAAAAAATGCAGTTTTTTTTAAAAGAAATATTCAGATTCTAGGAGTGATATATGAGTTTAGTTTATTCTGTGAAAAAGGGGAGGAGGGAGGAAATATTCTTTGCCCCCTGTCAAGTTTTGTCGAGAAATTTCACTCCTTACTTGATATGTCATTTGTACAAAACAATTTTTTTCCCTCCAGAATCATTCCGACTTTCTTTACGAATGGAAAAAAAAATTTTCTTTCAGAATTTTTTTTTTCATAAAAGCAGACATTTTTCCCATTTACAGTTTTTTCCACCCCCCTTTTCCTCCGACCGTGTAGGAGGTATCATTCTATTTCGAGCAAGAGTAGAGTAAGTCATAAAAATTCTGACTATCCCGAATTTCGGAGATTGTATACCCCATTGTAACTGCTTATTAAATACTTTATAATATATCGGAATGTATATAAATATATACTATATTCATTACAATAATTATAATAATAATATACTAATTAATTATTCAAATGTGAATGCTTGTATACGGAAGTGATGCCAAAACCGCTTTTGTATCACTGCTAATTTCATATTTTTAACTGGCTGCTACCCGGCTCTCTGCTGCAGCAGAGGAAATAATTTCAGAAATATCAATTGGAATTTAAGGTATCCGACGAAAAATTTTATCCTCGAAGCAAAAAAATGTGAAAAATTTTATTTTTTAAAAACTATTTATGAATTTTATATGTATTTTCAATTATAAACACTATGAATACAAAAAAAAATAATTTGAAAATATCATATATTTTGAGAAATGTGAAAATGTGAGGTCAATTTTAGTGAAATTTGACCAAAAGGGTTAATTGCACAAAACTGTAATGCAGCAATGCTATTTTTCCTTTTACGCAAGCTATAGAATACAATGATGAACGAAATGAACGAAAATCTAAGAAACATTTTGAGATGCAAAGAAGTGATGGATCAAAATATACGTACATGTGCATTTTTTTTTCCATAAATTCACAACTTAATTTTTCTAGAACACCCATAAATTAAAAAGTATTTCTCCAAGAATCAAACTTTTGGTTCCTTTCATTGCCCATATTATTTAAAACACGCGCTGAATTTTTTAAGTAAATACCTCGATTAGTTTTGGGGATAACATGTTAACGGAGGAGAATGGTTAAGAAAATAAAACTTTTGAGAAAACTGAAGTGAAAAACACATTTTAGTTGAAAAACCTGAGACCCTGGAGGATAGGTCAGACCATAATTTTCCTATAAAAGATAAAATGTTTTGAGAATAGAAATATCTGAACTAGAAGAAAAAATAAGAATTTTTAAAAATTCGCCAATGTTGTCAATAATCAGTGTTTTTAATATTGTCGGATACCTTAAAAAAGTCAAAAGTCGGATACCTTGAAAAAGATGAAAATTCAAAACCACATATGTATACAAATATACTAATACTAAAAATACATGCGGATTAACAGCACCTATTTCATCTTCTTATACAAATTTAGAAGCGATAATTCATTAAAGCACTTTTGGGCATAAAGCCTCTTAAGGTATCCGACTACGTTAAAAACATTGATTATTGACCACATTGGAGAAATATTTTTAATTGTTTATTTCTTGTAGTCAGACTTTCCTCTTTCCAAAACAGTTTATCTTTTCTAGGAAAAGGAAGGCCTGACCCATCATCCAGGGTCACATATTTTTTCATTTAAAATTTGTCTTTAATCTCATCTAAAATTTACTTAATTTCTCCACCTTTAACATGATATATCAAAAACTAATACAGATATTCGCATTAAACATTTCAGCGCGTGTTTTAAATAATATAGGCAATGAAATGAACCCAAAGTTTTATTGTTGGTGAAATACTTTTTTATTTATAATGTTTTTAAGAAAAACTACGTTGTGAATGGATGGGAAAAAATGCATATATATGTATATTTTTACCCATCACTTCTTTGCATCGCAACATTTTTCTTAGATATTGGGTCATTTCATTCATCATTGACTTGTGTGCAAAGAAAAATAGGATGGCTGCATTACATTTTTATGCAGAATGTTAACCCTTTTGAATAAATTTCACTAAAATTTACCACCAATTTTCCCATTTCTCAAAAATATATTATATTTTCGAATAATTTTTTTTGTATTTATCGTGTTTATAATTGATAATGCATCTGAAAAATCATAAATAAAATTTTCTTTCCAATATAGTCGGATACCTTAACCCATAATAAGAGCAATCTCGTTAGGCCAAATACCACTTTTGGTTTTAGTTTAGTTAAGTTATATTAACGTTCCGTTTTGAAGCAGCACGAGGGCTATTTCGGGATGGATCTCGTCATTTTGATCCACGATCAGACAACGAGGACAATACCTGAGCTGGCATCCCCTTCTCCATACCACACCAGAGGGAGGACGTTTGGCCCTGATGGATTTAACGTAACCAGACCCGCTTACACGACGGATCTTTGATGGAATCGGGTCTTGAACCTGAAACCCTTCGGTTCCCAAGTCGAAACCTTACCACCAGGCCACCACTTCCCTGCTGCAAACATTTTATTTTAGTTATATTAACGTCGCATTTTGAAGCAACACTAGGGCTATTTTAGGATGGACTTGGTCATTTTGAACCACGGTCAGATGACGATTACGTCACTTGAGCAAAAACCCGATATTTATATCTTGCCCTTACAAAACCTAAAAACAAACTCATTTATTGAAGTATATTTCTTTTTCCGTTAAGCTACCTTATTAAACAAGTAATATTGCCAGATATCAAACAAGAAGTGTAATTCTTTAAAGGCTGAAGAGTTAAAAAGGAATTCGATCTTGATAATATTCATTAACCTTACACATACGTCAATTCTTAAGTTTAGTTTAGTGTAATTTAGTTATATCAACGTCCCGTTGTAAAGAAACACGAGGGCTCTTTTAGGATGGACTTGATCATTTTGAACGTGGTCAGATGACGTCACCTGAGCTGGCAGCCCGCCTCTTCACACAAGCGGGAGGATGTTTGGCCACCTCATTGTCGATAGTTCCCTTCGTTTAGTTATAAAAGTTCAATGAATCATTTCGGTGTAGAAGTGATCGTTAATTTTCAATTTCATTTTCCGATATTTTAATAGTGTTATTTAATTTGATACGGGTAATCGAAATCGAGTGAGTTTATAGTTGATTTCGCAAAGGATAAGAACTTATTAATCCAGTTCCACCGAGATTTTACTTAGTTTAGTTGTATTAACGTCCCTTTTGAAGCAACACTAGTGCTAATTTGGTACGGAGCTCTTCATTTTGAACAACGATCAGGTGGCGAGGAAGACACCTGAGCTGGCACCCCCTTCTCCACACCGCACCACATCAGCGGGAGGATGTTTGGCCCGAACGTTCAACATGAACCAGGCCCGCTTACACGACGGATTTTTCATGGATTCGGGTCTCGGACCTGAAACCCTTCGGTTCCGAAGTCGAGACCTTACCACCAGGCCACCACGGCCCTACTGCAAATATTTTATTTTAGTTATATTAACGTCCCGTTTAAAGAAATACTAGGGATATTTTGGGGACAAAACTAATTAATTTTGAATCACTGTTAGATGACAAGAACGACACCTGAGTTGGCACCTACCCACACCACACTAGCGGGAGGACGTTTGGCCTAGGCATTTAACGTGCACCAGACCCTCTTACACGACAGATCTTCGGTAGAACTGGGTCTCGAACCTGAAACCCTTCGGTTCCGACGTCGAGACCTTACCACCAGGCCACAGCGGCCCAGTCACTTGCTTAAGAAAACTAAGATGGATTTTCTTGTACCAGTACAGAAAGTACCAGTAAGAAATACATGTACTGGTCAAAGTACCAGTACATGTAGCTACAACGGGAGGACGTTTGGCCATGAGGGATTTAACGAGCACCAAACCCGCTTATACAGCAGATCTTTGGTGGAATCGGGTCTCAAACCTGAAACCCTCCGGTTCCGCAGTCGAGACCAAGCCACAACGGCCCTTACTGCAAATCTTAAATCAAATCGAATTAGGAAACTTACCCCCTTTATAAAGTTTCCCTACTTCCAATCGCAGCTCCGATATCAAATAGCCACGAAAAACGCATATATATTTATAGGGGGCAAAAAATCCGTCTCATATTTTAGGTGGCTCTATCGCTAAAATCAGATTCTCTAGCGAAGACTTTCCCTATCAAATCGAACCTCTTCAGAGCAAATTCACTCGGAAATTGTGAATTTTTCTCCACGATCAATAGCCGGAAAAGGGAGGGAAAATATATTTCCAGGAAATTCGAAGGGTGAGGGTTTTATTTTTTTTATTCCCTTCTTTTTTATATGAAAACACTTCTCCCGGCCGATATGTGATGAACCTCATCTTTCTAAATCTCGTATCAATCTCTCTCCCTCTATATATTGAGATTTTTTTTTCGCCCGGTCCAATATTTTAGTTTCGGTTCCTCGCTTTAAAATAACAAAAAATGTGGAAGGGAAGTTCATATTCCAGGAATGGATCTATCCTCTCCCACTTCCAAATCCCCCCTCCTTCCTAGTTTTTTTTTTTGGGGGGGGGTTCAATTTTCAGACAGTGGTTTTAAAGCATCCTATGATCTTTTTTTCATAATCGAGAAAGAGATAAAACAATGTTAGGATTTTGTTGACCGAGAATTTTACTCCGAAACTGTGTCATTTCATCGTCTATTACTTTGTTATTGAGTATGGAAGTAAATTGTTATAAATAAACTCCAATAAATTTTGTTGAAATTAAATCAAAAGCACTTGGACAATCCAAAAAAAGTATGCCTACATTTTTGCATTTCTACATAACACCTAAACTGCTTACATTTTTCATTTCTGCATAAGGCCCACATTTTTACATTTTTGGTCGCGAGTTCTGTCCTCGTCTTTGCCAAAGACCGCCGTGTTGACTCATGGCAGTTGGGGCAAGTTCAATAGGTCGTGACTGCAAAGTTCTCTAAGTTCCCATAACAAAACGATACCTCTGGGTTTACTGAATCAGGGATGAGTGGGTCTCTGATTCGAATCTCAATTCTTACTTACGGATGGATGAATGAGTTCGACCGCCATCTAAAAAGGGTTGTGTCCTGTGCGTTCGAGAAAAGTCGTCCTTTCATCTGAGCGGTGCTCCTTCACAACGAAAGGCGCACACCTATGCCTTCATTCGAGAGAGCTACTCTCATTCCGTCCTGGTATGACCAAGTGGTATTAGAACCATTACCACAAATGTGTTAAAATGTGTGACAAAGTCGACCATCTTATTAAAATAAAAGTTTGATCTCTACTGTGTGAACTTGCACTACTACAGCTACAAAAAATTTTGCATCTTTTATACCCTACACGTGGAAAATTGAGCCATTTTTTTAGATTACACTGCTGCAAAGTAAGATTGAAACAAACAAAAGACAAAAAAAATGAGAAAAAAAATCAGAAAATAGAAGCAGCAGCAGCATAATCATACATCTAAACTCTTCCAAATAAACAACAGACCAAAGAAACTTGAGGACTTACTTGCCTAGAAACAGTCAACTTATTTTCTTTTTTCCGTAATATTTCGGATTTATTATTATTAATATTATTGTTTTTTTTACTTCATAAAAACCTCCCTTTATTGCTCGGCATAAAGTTTTGGCGGCCAAAGTTGTAATTAAATTCAGATTTCGAGCTCAAATAATGCAATATGCCAAGAAAAACGCCAGAAGACTGTTTTGCTGACGAATTTTCTGTTTGTTTGCGTTGGATTTCGATAGAAAAGGTTGTTGCCACTCGTGGCTATAGAAATTTTGGTCTGAAAAGAGAAGATTATATTTCGTGCCCGCTGTTGAATTTATTTGTAGTGAATTTTATGGAAGTCTGCAATTATTTGATGTAAAAACTAAAGTTTTTACGTTTTCGTTTTGGAAGATGTAATTTGGCTATTTCTTGAATAACAACAATTATTTTGGTGAATAACAAATTTGGCTGTTGTTTTCCAAATACAGAATTACAAACTTGTTATGGGTGGAGACTTGTTTTATATTGTAAGGTTAAGGTGAGTAAAATATTTAAAAACTTGTGGTTGATATTTATTTTAGAAACCGGATCTATAATAAAATATTTTGTTTCATATCTTCATTTATGAATTTCAGATCTAGTTTATAAGGAGACCAATCGGTGAACTTGGATTAATGGAATAAATGAATTTGGATTAATGGAATATTTCCATTAAATGGAATTAGAAAAAGCCATTAAAATTATTGGTAATTACAAATAAGCTTGCATGGCAAAAGCAACGCATAAGCTTGCAACACATTACACATAAACATAAAACACATAAGACATAACTCATAAACATGAAACACATAACACAAGCATTATTTATAACAATAAACAATATTTTAAACAATATTATTATTTATACTATATATTTAACAAAAAATATAATTATAAAAATTGGTTCAAATGAGTTAGTGTCATTTAAGGCAAGATTTCTGAAAACTGCCGGGCCATTCAACGTGTTGAAAAGGAGAATACAGAATGCAAAAGTTGGTTTATTAAAAATAATTTTAAAAATATCTTTAAAAAAATAATTTTAACAAAAATAAACAAAAATTTTAAAAAATTAAAAACAAAAATGTATTTATTAAAAACAATATTATTTTATCTATAATATAAATAAAATATTATCCTTATACTATTTATTTAACAAAAATTATAATTATAAAAATTGATTCAAATGATTTAGTGTCATTTAAGGCAAGATTTCTGAAAACTGCCGGGTCATTCAACGTGTTGAAAAGGAGAATACAGAATGCAAAAGTTGATTTATTAAAAATAATTTTAAAAAAATCTTTAAAAAATTAATTTTATCAAAATTAAACAAAAATTTTAAAAAATTAAAAACAAAAATGTATTTATTAAAAAAATATTATTTTATCTATAATATAAATAAAATATTATCATTATACTATTTATTTAACAAAGAATATAATTATAAAAATTGGTTGAAATTAGTTAGAGTTATTTAAGGCAAGATTTCTGAAAACTGCCGTGACATTCAATGTGTTGAAAAGGAGAATACTTATAAAAATATTTATTAAAAACAATTAAAAAAAATTTAAATTTAAAAATTTTAATTTTAACAAAGTTAAACAAAAATTAAAAAATTGAAAACAAAAATTATTTATTAAAAACAATATTATTTTATTTATAATATAAATAAAATCATTATTTATATTATATATTTAACAAAAAATATAATTATGAAGATCGGTTGAAATTAGTTAGTGTCATTTTAGGAAAGATTTCTGAAAATTCCCTTGGCCTTTAGCATGTTAAAAAAGAATAATTATTCTCAACAGTAGAAAGATGTACAATTTTCCCTCCATTTTTGAAAACCGCTAATCTAGAAGTATTTATTTCAAGTTCTCTTACCGAACAGATCCGTAATACATGCAGACACTGCTATGAAACAGATCCTTTGCAGGGGAAAAAAATCATTCCGAGAAAAAGATAAAATATTCCCTTTTTATTTATTTTTTTCAACCTTATTATGTCTAGGACTCCGGAGTAGGAGAGGGTAAAAGGGGAATGGAAAATAATAGAGAAAAGAATACAGTTCTATTTTTATATTCGTCGTTCTTTATTTTTTTATATATATTTTTTGGGGAGACTTCAACGTATGAAACCGATTAAGAAAGGAAAGCAATAGTGGAAAAAAATTCTTTTTGGCAAAATGATATAAAGGAAAAATCCCTTTTTTTTCCCCCTTTCTCTGTCTTTTTTTTTTTTTTTTTTTTTTGTATAGCTTTTTTTTTGAAATATCGAAAGGAAGGGAAATTAAATCCCTCTCGCTAGTAGCTTTCTTTAGACAGGATCGTAATATTAGACAGTTCAGATCTAACGTTTTTAGAAAGTTTTTTTTTTCTTTTTTTGTGGGATCTTCTGTAAAAAAGGAATTCGAGATCTTTTTCTTTCTTTTTACTTTTAAATCAACAATAGTAAAAAGAATACTTATAATTCTTCACTAAAAGTCAAAGAAAATGAATTTCCTTTAACTATATTTTTTCAACAATTATTAACATTTGAAACCTTATAGTTGTAAAGTTACAAATATTTCAATTTCTTTTCTTTTTTTCTTCCTTTTTTTTTTTTTTTTTTTTGTGGGAATTTCTCTAAAAAAAGAATTCGAGATTTGTTTCTTCTTTTTACATTTAAATGAATAATAGTAAAAAGAAAAAAAAAACCTGTAAATCACCATTAAAAGTCAAAGAAAATTCACTTCCATTATTTTCTAAAACATTTTTTGACATTTGGAACTTTGTAGGAAAAAATATTTCAACTTGTTTTTGGTGGGATCTTTTCTGAAAAAGGAATTCGAGATCTTTTTTTTTTTTTTTTTTTTTTTTTTTTTTTACTTTTAAAATCAACAAAAATAGAACCAAACTTATAAATCCTTAATAAAAGCCAAAGAAAATTAATTTCCATTATTTTCTAAAACTATATTTGTTCAGAAAATTATTAACATTTGGAACTTTTATGTCAAATTTTTCTGTGTGAGCACATTTCTAAAAAAGGAATTCGGGATCTTTTTCTTCTTTTTACTTCATCATCTTCGGAACATTCGATATTTTGAAGGATTTTCGAAGTTTCGAGTACATGCATCTTATTGTAAGTCTATTTTTAAGTTTTTAGTTACGGGGCTCAATGTATGACACATTGCTAATAGTGCAGTGCTTTTATTTTAAAATTTAATACATTTTTTTCAATTTTGATAGCAAGCTGTGCTTGAAAATAAAAGCTGTTTTATTATAAAAGTTTGTTTTAATTATTTCATTTGGGTATTGATTGTTAGCTAGTTGAAAAATCTAATATTAAATGTTAATAATAAAATAGTGGAATAAAAGTATAGAATTATACTAAAAACATCATTGGAAAAAAAAGTCAAATTCACTAAATCCAACCTTAAAAAGACCCAATTATTACAATCCTGGTTTGAAAGTCAATGCCATAAACCTATCCTTTCTTTCGATATCAATTGCAATTACGTCATTTGGCGATCTTTTTACACAGCCAAACGCAACAAATCCGCCACGATGGTACAAAACCGCTGTAATAGAATTATTGCTGTAATCACAGTTATTAAAGTGACATAATTACTTGTTTTAATGACTTACTTTTTGGATTAATTGTTAGCTATTTGAAAAATTTAATTATAATTTAGCAATTTAATAATTAAATGTGAATTATATTAAACACAACCAGTTATAAAAGAATGGTACTAAAAACATAAATGGAAAATAATTTTAAAATGGAAAGAACAAAAAAAAAAAAAAAAAAAAAAGGCAAATTCACAAAATTAAAAATTAAAAAGACCCAATTATTGCAATCCTGGTTTGAAAGTCAACGCCATAAACCTGTCCTTTCTTTCGGTATCAATTGCAATTACGTCATTTGGCGATGTTTTTACACAACCAAACGCAACAAATTGAGCACGATGTTGCAAAACCGCTGTAATAGAATTATTGCTGTAATCATAGTTATTACATGTACATAATTACTTGTTTTAATGACTTAATTTTTTTATTAATTGTTAGCTAATCGAAAAATTTAATTATAATTTAGCAATTTAATAATTAAATGTTAATTATAATTAAACAAAATCAATTATAAAAGAATAGTACTAAAAACATAAATGGAAAATAATTTTAAAATGGAAAGAACAAACAAAAAAAAAAACGGCAAATTCATAAAATTCAACCTTAAAAATACCCAATTATTACAATCCTGGTTTGAAAGTCTATGCCATAAAACTATCCTTCCTTTCAATATCAAATACAATTACGTCATTTGGCGATCTTTTTACACAGCCAAAAACAACAAATTCGCCACGATGTTGCAAAAACCGCTGGTGTAATAGAAGCAATCCTACTTATTTTATTTTATTTATTTATTTATTTTTCAAAAAATAAATTGCTAAGCACCAATCGCGGAGGATGTGACGAGGGAAGGGGAGGGGTAAGAAAGAGGGAGAGTAAGGCAACAAACCAAGCAATATGGGAAAATAAAAAATAAAATAAAATCATTAAGAAGAAAAAAAAGTTCTGGACGTTTTAACAGATGAGTTGAATGCGTGACTGAGAAATAATAGGAGAGCGAAACAACAATAATAATGATGAATGAAAACCTGACCAATTAGAAGCCTCGATTCAACCTTTAACTCCTCCCATCCACTTTGAAAGTCTGCATCATTAAAGAAGTGGAACTGGTTATGCTTTATGCTGGCTAGGATTTATTATTTTTATTATTTTTATTTTTATGATGATCGTTCGCGAGATGGTTTCACCTGCTTTGCATGGACAGAAAGACAGACCTCCCTTGTCAATCGAGAGTCCTCCCTAATGTGTTTTTTTTTTCTTGTGTTCGTGTAGATAATGATATTTTATTTATACAACCTCAACAATCGTGACAGTTTTTAAAAGACCTCTCTTTATTTTCATTTGAAGTGTCTGTTGCCATTTTGCTTTTAAAGATGTTATTAAGTAATTAATTCGAATGGGGTGTCCTCGTGAAGGAGAATGATTTTTGGACAACTTAGAAGAGGATTTTTTGATCTTTTTTTTTCTCTCTCTCTTGTTATTAGCTGCTGTACATGTGGAACAGCTGCTTGTTAACAACAGAATGTGCTAAAGGTGTGTGTTTGAAATGAGATGATTCAATAAGCGAGTGCGGTTGAGGTTTGTTCTGTTGAGAAGCTGTCATTGTTGCCAATCCGAAAAAAAGTAAATGTTTCCACTTAATGTCATCGACTACGTTCTATGGAAAAATATTAAAAATTTTGAGTTTTTAAACTTTTTTTTTTATTTTCAGATGTATTATCGATTATAAACACTATAAATACAAAAAAAAATAATTTGAGAGTATAATATATTTTGAGAAATGGGAAAATATGTGGTCAATTTTAGTGAAATTTGACCAAAACGGTTCACACTCTTCACAAAATGCTAATGCAACAATCCTATTTTTCTTCGTACACAAGTTGTAGAATATAATGATGAATGAAATGAACCCAAATCTAAGAAATATTTTGAGATGCAGAGAAGTCACGGGTAAAAATATACGCATATATGCATTTTCAACATAAATTCACAACTTAATTTTTCTAAAAACAACTATAACAGAAAAAGCATTTCGCCAACAATAAAATTTTTGGTTCATTTCATTGCTCGTATTATTTAAAACACACGCTGTAATTTGTATGTCAATACCTCTGTTAGTTTTCGGGATATCATGTGAATGGTGGATGATTTTTATGAAAATTAAAATGGAAGTGAAAGACAAATTTCAGCTGAAAAATAAACCTTGCTTAAAATTTCTATGGATAATAGGTTAGACCTTCCTTTTCTAAGAAAAAACAAACAGTTTTGGAAAGAGAAAAGTCTGAATGACAAGAAATAACACTTTTTTAAAAACATCGCCAATGTGGTCGAATACCAGAGTTTTCAACGTAGTCGGATATCTTAATCGCCAATACCTCTTATTTTCGTAACTTGCGATTGATTAACCGCTCAAAGTATCCGACTACGTTCAAAAGAAATTTTTTTGAAAAATTTGGATATTTAAAAAACTCTTTATGGTTTATAGAGGTACAGTAAAAGCTCTTTATTCGCGGTGTGTATGTTACATAAATATGCCTCGAATACAGAAACTGTGAATACGGAAGGTTCATTTATACGGGATACGTTCCGAGGGGACAAAATAAACAAAATCAATTGAATCGAAGTTTTTGAACATTTTGATTAATTATCTTAAGACTTGGGCAATGTTTTAAAAATTTTTGTAATTTTCTCTTTCTTGGTACTTTTTTAAAACTACCTTCCATTCAAACTGATACGCAACGGTCGCATTAGCAATTTGACTCTTAAAAATAAGACGGGGCCGCGGTGGCCTGGTGGTAAGGTCTCGGCTTCGGAACAGGTTTCAGGTTCGAGACTCCATTCCACCGAAGATCCGTCGTGTGAGAGGGTCTCTTGCACTTCAATCTGACACGCCAAAGTCCTACCGCTGGTGTGGTGTGGAGAGGAAGGTGCCACTTCAGGTGTCGTCCTCGACATCTGACCGTGGTTCAAAATGACGAGGTCCGTCCCAATATAGCCCTCGTGTTGCTTTAAACGGGACGTTAATATAACTAAGGCCAAACTAAACTTAAAAATGAGACTTCCTTCCATAGACGTTCATAAAGAAATCGCAAAGCTCATTTGCCATTCACTCAGATTTTTCAAATGAAATGTCACGTTTCCAGTGCTTGTGGAAGCCTCTTCTTCAATGGGCTGTGAATGGAACATTTCCTCCAAGTCGGTTTCATTCAGATATTCGTCCTGCGATTCAAGCCATTCCTGAATGTCACTTGATTCTCTCTGTTCGAACCCATCTCGTCCTATTCCATTCGCGATTTCGGCTATGTTTGCAGTTTGCATTGAACAACATATTTTAAGCAAAGTTGTTATAAGATATATTTTACTTTTTTCATTAGTCCCTTTGACGACATTTACACAGGATATTGGGTTGGAATCCTTTTATTATTATTATGTACTTGTTAGATCCACGAATAAAGAAATTTTTTGCCACGGATAGAGGAATTGGGTCGCATTCTTTTAATCTGCAAACAGTGAAAACGCGAATGAAGAAAGCGCGAATAAGGAGTTTTTACTGTATTGTTAATTATAAACAGTATAAATACAAAAAAATTATTTGATAATATTAATATTTTTTGAGAAAAAGGAAAATTTACAATAAATTTTTGTAAAATTCAAACGAAATGGTTAACATTCTACGCAAAATGGTAATCCAGAAGTCCTATTTTTCTTTAAATTAATTTTATATTTTATAACAAGTTATAAAATATAATGATATGTGAAAAGAACCAGAATCTAAGAAACATTTTGAGATGCAAAGAAGTGACGGGTAAAAATATACGTATATGTGCATTTTTTCCATCCAATCACAATTTAATCTTTCTAAAAACACCTGTAAATGAAAAAGTATTTCACCAACGATAAAAATTTTGGTTCCTTTCATTGCCCGTAGTATTTAAAACATATGCTGATATTTTGATGTCAATACCTTCATTAGTTTTTGAGATATCATGCCAACGGAGGAGGATTTGTATGAAAAGGAAAGTTTTGAGAAAGTGAATCCTCTTATTTTCATGTATTGTCATTTGTTAACCACTTTACTTTAAGTAAGAACTATTTCCAAGAACTACGTTCAAAGGAAAATTTGTGAAAAATTTGGATTTTAAAAAACTATTTATGATTTTTAGATTTATTGTCAAATATAAACGATATAAATACAAGAAAATTATGTGAAAATATAATGTATTTTGAGAAATGGGAAAATGTGTAGTAAATTCTAACGAGATTTAACTAAAATGGTTCACATTCTTCTCAAAATGGTCATGCAGCCATCCTGTTTTTCTTTGTACACAAGTTATAGAATACAATGATGAATGAAATGAACCAAAATCCAAAAAATAATTTGATATTGAAAGAAGTGACGGGTAAAAACATAAGTATACATGTATTGTTTCCATCCATTCACAGCTTAATTTTTTTCTAAAAACACCTATAAATGGAAAAATATTTCACCTACAGTAAAACTTTTGGTTCTTTTCGTTGCCAATCTTATTTAAAACACGCGCTGAAATGTTTATGTAAATACCTCTATTAGTTTATGAGATATCATGCCAACGGAGGAGAATGTTTATGAACATAAAAATTTTGGTAAAATTGAAAACAAATTTTAGCTGAAAAAAAAAAGTCGTTGACGGTGGAGAATATTTTTTTTCTCATTTCAACACGAAAGAACAATAATGTCCGTTTTTCAACCTCTAATATTTTTAAAATACTTCGAAAACAACTTCCAATCAAAAAAATACACATTTTAGGACTGTGAATGAAAATTTATTAAGTTCGTTCAGTTGAATAAATTATGAAATAATATAATAAATATATATTTATATTATTTTTATTTATTGCTCAAATTTCTTATAAAAATCATTAAACTATTTACACTTCTTATATCTTATTTAGCCGGCATCCTGGGATAAGGGTTAGCGAGCCTTCCCCGTGATCTGGGCGTTCCGGGGTCGAGTACGGTTGTTCTGTGTTCTATCTGTGATATGTATGAATGTTTCTCCCTGTAAAAAGGGGTTGTGCTAGCGAATGTGATGTGTCACCCTCATTTGAGCTAGAAGTCAGACTTCTGCCCTCTGGGTGCTAAGGGGTCTTTACCCTCAGAAGCTACTGCACCCCTTTCCGTGGAAACACGGATATGACATCATCTTCATCATGAAAGAGTGATAATGGACGTTTTTCAAACATTAATATTTTTAAAACTTTTAAAATTACATTTTGAGACGTAAACAACTTCCAAACAAGAATATATATATATAAGGACGGTGAACGAAAATTTACAAAGTTGGCTAAGCCGAATACATTATGAAATAATTTAATAAATATGTATTTACTATTATATTTACTATTTACTATTATTATTACTTTCATTTATGGCTTAATTTTCGTATAAAAAGCATTAAGGTATCCGACTACGTTCGAAGGAAAATTTTTGAGAAATTTCATTTTTAAATAACTATTTATGATTTTTAGATTTATTGCTAATTATAAACACTATAAATACAAAAACAATTATTTGAAATTATAATATTTTGAGAACAGGGAAAATGCGTTGTAAATTTTAATCAAATTGGACCAAAACGGTTCACACTCTATCAAAAATTATAATGCAGCCATCCTATTTTTCTTAGTATAAAAGTTATAGAACATATTGATGAATGAAATGAACCAAAATCTAAGAAAAATATTGAGATGCAAAGAAGTGATGGGTAAAAATATTATATATGCCATTTTTTCCATAAATTCACTACTTAGTTTAACTAAAAACACCTGCAAATGAAAAAGTATTCCACCAACAATACAGCTTTCGGTTCGTTTTATTGCCCGTATTATTTAAAACACACGCTGAAATATTTATGTCGATACCGTTATTGGTTTTTGAGATATCTTAACGATGGAGAAATTTTATGAACATTAAAGTTTCGAGAAAGTTGAAGTTAAAGACAAATTTTAGCAGAAAAACTATAGGACCCTGGTAGATAGGCCAGGCTTTCTTTTTCCTAGAAAACATAAGTATTTTGGAAAGAGGAAAGTCTGAATTATGAGAAATAATAAGAATTTTTGAAAAATCTCTACTGTGGTCAATAATCAGAAGTTTTTAACGTAGTCGGGTACCTTAAGCTGTTTATATTTTTTATTTTTCATTTACCGCAAAATTAAATCATTCTCCGTTGTTAGAATGTGAGTAGTATTATAATTATTTAGGTTTGGTTTGTTTTATGGTAAAACAGCCAATATAAATGTTATACTATACCAAAAAATTTTATTTCTAATTCAAAGTTTAATAAAAAGTTTTCGAAAAAGCCTTTCCATTGGATAAAAGTAAATAAATTACAAAATGTCAAATTCTTTATTCATGTATTTATTTTCAAATAATAATTCATTAGGAATTTAACAATAGTTTTTAAAAATTTAAAATTTTCAACTATTGTGAAATTTTCAAAAAAAGTATAATAATTTGCAGAAATGAGGTAAGAATGAAATGAAAAACATAAAATTTCCAAATCTAAACAATTCTAACATTAGTTTAGAATAAATAATCATTGATATTTAAATGGTTACAAAATGGCAGTTTCTTTTAAGGTTCATTCATAAATGAACACGAAATGGTTTTTAAGGTTGTCTAAAAAAATTTATTTCAGAAATTTTATTTTAAAAGAATTTTTGTATATTTGCGATTCGAAATTATGATTACATAAATAAAAGTGATGTAGTGTATATATTATATAAAAACAATAAAGTTCGCTGAGTTGAATACATTATGAGATGATATAATAAAAATTTATTTATATTATTTTTATTTATGGCTTAAACTTCATATAAAAAGCATCAAACTAATTATATTTCTTATTCGTCATTTACCCTAAAATTAAATCAGTTGTAGTTTTTAGAGCGTGAGTAATATTATAATTCTTTAGAAAATTAACAATAGTTTTTTAAATTTTAAACCATTTATGAAATTTTTTTTAAAGTGTAACAATTTTATGAAATAAAACAAGAATGCAATGAAAAACATAAAATTTTCGAAACTTAACTAACTTCTAACATTATTTTAGAGCAAATAATCATTGATATTTAAAGGGTTCCAAAATGGCAGTTTCTATTAAGGTTCAACATAAATGAACACGAAATCGTTTTTAAAGGTTCTTTAAAGAATGTTATTCACATTTGAGATTTGCAATTCGAAATTATAATGACACAAACAAAAGTGATGTAGTGCCTATGTTATATACAAAAAACTATCTTTGGCACAGATGATAAATTCATCCTTCAATAATAATTATTGAAAGTTGAAGTTTTATTCTATTCTCTTGGTATTGATGTATATTTTTTTAATTTTTTTTTCTTGTAGCATATATTTTCCTCTTTCTAAAAAAGTTCATATTTTCTAGGAAAAAGGAATGCATGACCTATCATCCACTGTCGCCAAATTTTACAGCTAAAATTTGTCTTTAGCTTCCATTTTCACAAAACTTTAATTGTTATAAAAATTCTCCACCAATTAGACACGATATCTCAAAAACTAATAGAGGTATTTACAAAAAACATTTCAGCTTGTATTCTAAATGATACGGGCAAGGAAAGGAACTAAAGATTTTAGTGTTGGTGAAATACTTTTTCATTTAGAGGTGTTTGTAGAAAAATTAAGTTGTGAATTCATGGATAAAATGTATATATACGTATATTTTTACCCATCACTTCTTTGCCTCTCAAGATTTTTCTTAGATTTTGGTTCATTTCATTCATCATTATATTCTATCACTTGTGTACAAAGAAAAATAGGATTGCTGCATGACCGTTTTGTTCAGAGAGTTAACCCTTTCGGTTGAATTTCATTAAAATTTATTACACACTTTCCTATTTCTGAAAACATATTATATTCTCAAATAATTTTGTTATATGTATAGTATTTTGTATTATAATTGACTTTGTATTATAATGACTATAACTTCTTTGCACCTCAAAATGTTTCTTAGATGTTGGTTCATTTCATTCATCATTGTTATTCTATAACATGTGTACAAAGAAAAATAGGATGGCTGCATTACAATTACGTGTTTTAAATAATATGTGCTATGAAATGAACAAAAGTTTTATTGTGGGTGAAATACTTTTTCATTTAGAGTCGTTTTTAGAAGAATTCAGTTGTGAATTTATGGTAAAATTGCATATATTCGAATTTTTTAACCTATAACTTCTCTGCATCTCAACATCTTTCTTAGATTTTGGTTCAGTTTATGTATCATTATATTCTATAATTTGAGTACAAAGAAAAATAGGATCGCTACATTACAATTTTAAGCAGATCCTTAACCGTTTTGGTTAAAATTTCATTAAAATGTACTACCAATCTTAACATTTTCCAAAATATATTATGCTTTCAATTATTTCTTTCTGTTTTTTTTAGTATTTTGTATTATAATTGACAATGAATCTAAAAATCATAGATTTAGATAGTAACATAGAATTAGAGAGTTTAGAAAACCATTGTAAATATACAATTTTTCAAAATTTTTGTCTTCAAACGTAGCCGGATACCTTAATTTCAATTTTGGGGAACGAAATTTTTATTTTGCAACTGTTTGCTAGTCTAACACTACGCAGTCAATTCTTAAACATATTTTTTGGGGATTTACGATTATACATTATAATTACAAATAATTTTTTTT
>JAPMOQ010064884.1:245866-266818 GCA_026543055.1 Argiope trifasciata | reverse complement strand
ATATATATATATATATATAAAATTTTGTGTAAGCCATTTTGGCTCACAATTCGACTTAAGCTGTTAGTAAATTCATTAAAGTTTACTACAAATCCTATTTCTGAAAATCTATTATAAGTCCAAATACTTTTGTTGCATTAATAATATTTGGTATTATAATTGACTATACATCTACAAACCATAGCTTTAAAATAGTTTTTAAATATATTCAATTTTTCAACCGAACTTTAACATTCATAAATATAACACAATTCAACCTATATGCAAATCAAAAAGCAGAGATTTTCTTCTTTATTAATAAGACCCCAGCAGGCAAAACAGTCTTCGTTATTACCTTCATTTGTGCCTCATTCCTCCCTCAACTCTGACCTCCTTCAAAAAAAAAAAAAAAAACAGCATCAAAGAGCATCAAAAAAAGCTTATTAAAGCATTTCTCTTGCAGCTCATAACAGAAGCCCTACGGCGTCAAGAAATAATCATCAAACAAACGAACGTCAGTCACGTGGGTTAGGGGGGATGCATGCAAAAAAAGGAACAAGAAGAAAAACATTTAAAAAAGAATAAGGAGAAAGAAAATAACTTTTTTTCAATCAGCATCTCAGGTCACATCTATGGCCCAACCACTGGGGAGGAGACAGGAATTAATAGGGATGGTAGGGCCCACGGCCCTTCGCTTGTACATGGCCATTGAACAGTCTATTACATCTTCATAGCTAGGAGTTTGAGTGAGGAGATCAGACTGGCAGTTAGTTGTTTGGAAGGTAAGTCAGTTGTGTTGACAGTGGGGTAGTGGCTTTCTGTTTCAACTTCGGCGGATTAGATGTTTCTCATCTCTCGCGTGTAGTGTTTTGATGTCATAACTCAAACAGAAATTTGTGTCCCTTATTGGAATTGTTTCTAATGAGCTTGACTCGTCATTTTCAACGATTTTGTGTAAGCTTTATGAGGAGAATCTGAAGGTGGAGAAAGTGTATTTTTGTAAGTCTTATGAGAAAGGAGAAAAATTACTGAGTGGATTTGCTATTTTGCATCTCGCACGTTTTTTTTTTTTGATGCACTTTTGCTCAAACAGAAATTTGTTTCTGTTATTGGATTTTAACTTTAGCTCAAACAAAAATTTGTGCATCTTATTGAATTTGTTTCTAATGAGCTTGACTCGTCATTTTCAACGATTTTTTGTAAGCTTTATGAGAAGAATCTGAAGGGGGGGGGCATGATGTTATATATATATATATATATATAATCATAAAATTATTAAAACAATCAAAACCCATTTCTTGATCAACAAAAATTAAAGCGAAACCAACTAGGTCGAAATCGAAATGAAAACTCAATTCAGAATTACACGCTAAAAGTTCACAAAATGAAAGGTAAATGAATAAGAGCCGATTAATGAAACAAATCCAAAATACTATATTCAAAGAGTTATTTAAACGAAACAGAAACAGTAGTAACCACGGAAACGAAACCAAAACCGGAATCGAAACTAAAAATCCTTACTGATTCAAACAAGTTTTAAGAATTAAAATGTTTTTAAATCAATCATTGTATTTGGAGAGCGCAAATGCAGCTACAACTAAAATACAAATGAATATAAATTAATTAACAAAATAAGACAACCGAATCAAAACAATAATCAATAGAAAAAAATAGTCAATAGAAAAAGAATCCGGCCTGAAAACTTCGTCAGGAGCCACTTTCAAGCAAGGATTCCTAATAAGGGATTTTTTCTGTGAGGCATCGGTGGACAATGGTCAAAAGTATTGACACCTCGTGGCCCGAAAATTCCCCGAAAATGAAGGCAAAAGAGACATACCAATTTTAACATCAAAAGACAAAAACAAAGCAAAACATTAAAAAACATCAACAAATGAAACAAATCTATATATAAAACGTAAAACTACATAAGAAAAATCACAATTAATGACTAAATTAAGAAAACCATAAGTGTACAGACCTGGCCGCAAACAACTGTTCTTCCTTTCCAATAATAATACTACAGTGTAACTAAAGATAAATGGAATTTATTAGCGCCATCTATTTCACTAATATTTCATTATTTTTTTTTTATTAAAATATTGATATTGCAGTAGTTTTTGGGAAAATCATTATTGTTTAAATTTTTAATAAAACTATTTGTTGCTTTTATAAAATAAATTTTGTTATTACAAATTGTTTTAATTTTATTGAATTGTGAGAAAATTAAATTTTTGAAAATTTTAGAGTTAAGATTAGAGTGATAATTACAGAGTTTAATTATATTAAATTTGAATTCGTCTCTTTTATCATAAATACCGACTATTGTTTTATCATTAGCAATTTCGATCCTCAAATCCAGATAAGTAGCTTCAAGATTATCTCTATTTGTTTCTGTTAAAGTTAATTCTTTAGGATAGCAGTTAGTAACAATGTTGGTATTATCTAAGTTAATCAAAATTAGATCATCAATAAATCTCCATCCGTTTATTAAGTAATTATTAATCATTTTTTTTCTCGTAATAATGTAGGAAAATGTTGGCTAAAGCACTTGAGAAAGCTGTACCCATTGGAATACCCTTAACTTGTTTATAAAAATCAATACCATTGAAGACATAATTTTCGGTAATATTAAAATTGCATAAAACCAGCCAGTTATGTTTATTAATTACATTTTCATTTAAATATTCGTCATATATATGAGTAAAGACATTTATTAATTTCTCATGGGGCAGGTTGGTATATAAATTTTCAAAGTCAAAAGTATTAATTTTATAAATTTTGTTATCTTTTAAGAAATCCAAAATCTTTTTGTTATTATTAAGGACAAAACAATCTTCTTGTTCAATTTTACTTAGGATAATTTTTAGGTATTTGAAAAATTGCTTCCCCATGTCGTAATTATAACTGCCTGTACTACATGTAACGAATCTAAATTTTATTGGTTTTTTGTGAAATTTAACAGTGGGGAACTAATAGGGATACTTTAAAGAGCATGTTTTAATTTTAATTTTTTAGCGAAAGCTAACAATCTTTTGTCTAGTTTCTTTTTACTTGAATTAACCAAATTATAAGTCGAATTGGAATTATACTCACTGATTAAAAGCTCTTTATAATAGTGCTTACACATTATACAAAAATTGTTTGACGATTTATCTATAACTGTTATAGTAAATTTCTCTTTTAAATTTTTTATTTCTTTTTTTATTGATTTGTTAGCATAAAATCCCCGTTCTTTTATTCTAACATTACCCGTATTATACTTAGTTTTAATTTCTCCTAAGACCCTAATTTTCCATTCATTAAAACCCTCTGGAGGTCAATTATATTTTCGAGATATTTTAGAAATAAAAATGTCTAAATCGCGCCCAATCGAAATCAACACTTTTTTATAGTTTAATCTTTCTCTAAGTCTAAATATCTATATATATATAACCGGCTATTTTTGAAAATGAAGATTAAGCAAAAATTTAAACCAGTCAAGGTTTTTCCCGCCAAAAAACTTTCTCGCATAATCTGTAATGATGTTGTTACCTCTGAGAATGACTTGCGTGACATTTGCGTACAGTAGCTACAAAATACGAACATTTCACTTGGATTTAACATTTCTGCCGAATCTAGTGTCTCCACGGCAAGGTATTTGGAAGTTAATCCTTGGTAAATAGATTAGATTGAGATTCGATTTCTTTTTTTAAATTTTAGAATAATTTTACTATCTTTATAACTCTCCCGTAGATGCAAGCAGTAAACTGACCCAGTTTCATCGCCATCGGATGAACGGTTTAGGGAAGCATAATAGACATACAGACAAACATTGATTTTTATTTACATAGATTTTTAAAAAAATGAAAGAAAAAATTTTGATGAAGAATTATACTAGTTACAAAATGAGAAACTGACACTAATATATGTATATATATATACATACATACGTATATGTATACATACGTACATACATGCATATATATATATATATATATATATATATATATATATATATATATCTTGTATCGACCAAGTATCTTTTTAAGAGCTAGATATGATTGTGAAATATTATGTGTGGGCGACGCATTTTAAATATTAGTTATTTTTTTAGCGATCTAATACAAGTAAAATTACACTGTAAGTGTTCTAGAAGCACAACTACGAAAAAATATGAACTTCCTTTGTTTCCAACCTGAATTATAAAAAAAAAAGAGTAAAGAATAAAAGAAGGGTTAGAAAAAAAAGTCGTTTGCCATCTTTCACTCCGACGTGAAATCGAACGAATTTCCTTTGTTAAATGGTTCATACCTTCCGAGAAAATTTCTTTTTTCGAGAACATTAACAATAGATGGGGGACTCAGGGAGAGAGGGAGGGTAGAAATAAAAAAGAACTGTCCCTTTAAAATACCATCTTACCACAGGGTCGAAATGGATTCGAACGACAGCTACATATTTCTCTTATAATGCCATCTCTGAAAGCTACAAGCATTCCATGTTTAATTCATGGTCCTGCCTCATTTTAAAGTCGGCGACCGGGTCACTTTACCGAAAAGAAACTTTTGTGTACTTTCGAACACATTAGAATGATTTCATTTCACTTTCTGGAACCGACTTTCTACGTATGCTTTTAACTAACTAATAGAGGTACTTTTTAAGTAATTGAGTTATAAAAAAGTGCTTGATGTAGCAGAGCATGGGCAATTTATATATATATATATATATATATATATATATATTGGAGATAGTTATTGTTACTGTTGTTTGTTGAGTCAAGTGAGTCTGACGACTTTGGGTTGCTGATGGAGATAGTTGTTGTTGCTGCGTCAATTGAGTCTCACGAATTTGGTGGCTGTCATGAATTTGCATTACTGATGGAGAGTAATTAGATTAATGAAATAATGAAAGAAATTACATTTTGTATTAGATTTCATATCATTTTTGATGTACTCAAAATCTTTTTGATGCATACATGTGAAACTGTGACATGTGAGTTTGGAATCATGTAAAGATGATTTTGCTTTCCAATTTGCTAATTTATTTAATTTATTTCTGTTTGCAAAAACAATGAACAAAATCATTGACACATTTTCCAACTACTTTATTTAGCTTTGAAACATTATATTGAATTCACATGTACATAATAAAGCACTATATTTTAATAATTTTGGCTCATTTTAATTCATCATTATATTCTATGACTCGTGTACAAAGAAAAATAGGATTGCTGCACTACAATTTTGTGTAGAGTGTTAACACTTGAAAATGTAAAATATGAATGATGAAAATAAAATGAAAATAAAATATTTTTCTCAAAATATATTAAAATTTCCAAATGGTTTTGTATTTATAGTATTTTGTATTATAATTGGCAAACCATTTAAAAACCATTGTTTTAAATAATTTTTTAAAAATCCAATTTTTCAAAAAATTTCCTCCGAATGTAACTTTAAAATGATATTAATGAAATAAAAAACCTTCGAAATAATCCACCGAACAGATAATGCAACTTTTACTTTCTTTTAAATAAGATACAAATTTTCTGTTCGTAAACTCTGAATATTCTACTTTCTCATTCAAAAAAAAGGTGCCGATGACACATATTCTTCTAGAAACAAGGTCCAAAGACCTCAACACCACTCATATCTATCATCAGTCAAGACCTCCCTTCATAACATCACTTCCAATAAAACTAAACAACCTACTATTGCATCATGGGATATCATTTAAACAGTCTGTGGACCATGCCAGCAAAAAGTCAACCCCTCTTGTCACTGGAGACAGAGGGACAGTTTGAAAAGGGTGGGAGAGGAAGTGAATTGACTTGGAAGGCGTAAAAAATTGTCTAGGAAGACGACTGGACCACACCAAGAGTTGTAATTTGGTGTCGCCAAATGTTCATCTTTGGGTTTTTAACTGGAATGACGAATCGTACAGCCGGGACGGCAGGACATTAATTTTAATAGTGGAGGTTTGGTGTGTGGATGGGTGGTATTGGATCATTGGGAAGGTATTTCTTGACTCACAAGTGAAATTTGGAGTTTTGTAGGTTACTAGCTGGTACACGGCGCGTTGCTGCCGCAGAAGAAATAATCTTGGAAACATCGTTTGGAATTGGAAATAGTTATCCTTTTTAATTAAGAATATTTATTTTCTTGTCGGCAATGAATACATTCAATGAAATGTAAGGATGTATAAAGGAGAAGCCTAAATAGTATTTATTCTTTTTTTATTATTCTATTCTACGAACAAATATTCATTTTTACTCATTAGATTTGTGTATTCTTTTAGAATTGTCAAACTTGGTGTTCTTTCAGAATGGTGATGAAAGAAACTATTTATTTATGGGCAACCAGCTGGTACACAAAGGGTTATTACCGCAGAAGAAATAATTTTGGAAATATCATTCGGAATTCGAAATAGCTGTCTTGTTTCATTAAGAGTGATCGGAAGAATGATATTTATTTTCTTCTCGGCGATGAATACATTCAATGAAATCGAAGAATATATAAAAGAGAACCATGAATAACATTTATTCTTTTTTTTACGATTCTATTCTACGAACAAATATGCATTTCTATGCATTAGATTTGGGTATTCTTTTAGAATTGGTTCTCGGTATAAAATAGTTATTAGCTTAGCATTCTTGGTGTAAAATAGTTATCTTGCTTAATTAAGAATGATGCCTATTTCCGTGTAGGCAATGAATACATTCTATATCTATAAATAAAAATGAATGTTTGCTTGTATGTCTTTTCTGCGCCGCCGTACCGCTTCACCGATTCCGATAAAACTTCGACAATATATTGCTTGCACTTAAGCGAAGGTTATAGGCATAGTACACTCACCTAAAATATAAAAGCTATTTTCAGATCTATTAACCGCATCTGTTAACCGTTTATTAACCACAAAATAACAAGTCAAAGAGACACTACAGATTCAGTAGAGATGCTCAATTCAGGCTAGAGGTTAATATTTCGTAGCTATTGTACGTAAAAGCAATATAAGTCTTTCTTTTAGGTAATAAATTTATTAGAGAGTGTGCGAGAAAGTTTGAGGGGAACCAATCCTATAGGTTTGAAATTTTATCTAAACATTTAATAAAATGTCAGCTTTCTCCGTAGTAACTTCCGAAAATATTATAATACAAATGATTTTTCTGCGCCTTAATTTTCAAAAAATTATCTTTTAAACTATATTAAACATTTCATGGAATAAATATATTTTCTATGTTTAATCCATTTTAAAAGACAATATTTTAATCCCATTTTCTAACAGTAAACTTGAGAATTCCGAACGAATATGAAACGAATCACGAGATACCATAAACAGTTTCTTTCATCGCCATTCTGAAAGAACACTAGGCTTTACAATTCTAAAAGAATACACAAATCTAATATATAAAAATGAATACTTGTTTGTAGAATAGCATAATAAAAATAGAATAAATACTATTTATGCTTCTCCTTTATATGTTCTTCCATTTCAATGAATGTATTCACTGCCGGCAAGAAAATAAATATAATTCTTAATCAAACAAGATAACTATTTCTCTATTATTCAAGATAACTATAACAAACGATATTTCAAAGAAGATTCCTTCTGCGGCAGCAACGCACCTGGTATCAGAATACTGATAAATAATACTTAAATCTAATACTTAAAAATGAATATTTGTTCGTAGAATAGGATAATAAAAATAGAATAAATACTATTTATTCTTCGTCTTTATATATCCATCCCTTTAAATGAATGTATTCATTGCCGATAAGAAATTAAATACCATTCTTCCAATCATTTTTAATTAAAGAAGATATTGCAAATTCCAAACGATATTTCCAAAATTTTTTCTTCTGCGGCAAGAAATGAGCCAGGTACCAGCTAGTCTTTATTAAATAAATGACTCAAAATGGGCCCAAAATTCGAAAGATTTTTCAAACACGAAAGAAAGCAAGTACTTATATCCAAAAAAAGGAAAAAAAAAATACTTTGTCATATTTATCGCCATCTTGTGGATTCATAGAGTCATAAAACAGCAAATCTCTTCGCCCTTCGATTTTTTTCATACGCACATTTCAGCTAAATATCGAGCTCCACTTTACGATCCTGATTCAGCAGTAAGCAATCTAATAAAAAGGGTCGTTCTCTACACATTGGTGTTCCGAACGCAGATTTGCTTTTATCGGGATGCAAGCAAACAAAAATTACGGTGAAGAAACTACTCATTATGCGTCTGAATTTAACCGATTTTGTCACTAAACTGCATCATTTTATCAGCATTTTTTGACTACTTGGTTTTTTTTTTTTTTTTTTTTTTTTTTTTGAAAATGCAATTCCTTGTTTTTCTAGTTAAATATCTTGTCTTAAAAGAAAAGATGATTTTTATGGTCCTTTGATAAAATTCTTAAAAAAGGACGTGTTTTTGAAGGAGAGGTATATAATGATGAGCTAGTGACTCGGTAAATATTGTAATTCAACCTCTTTTAAAGGGGTGAAAGTTTAGGTGGAATAGCTATGACGTTTCACATAGACTTCTCTAGTGCTACATTAGTGATTTTATTGAATATAGATCAGTAATTACAATGATTAGAAAGAAAGTTTGAGATTAATACTAGCTGGTACCCGGTGCGTTGCTGTCACAGAAGAAATGATTTTGGAAATATCGTTTGGAATGCGAAATAACTGTCTTGTTTAATTGGGAATGATAGGAAGAATGGTATTCCTTTTCTTGAAGGCAGTGAATACATTCATTGAAATGGAAGGATCTATAAAGGAGAAGCATAAATAGTATGTATTCTGTTTTTATTATTCCATTCTACAAACAAATATTCTTTTTTATACATTATATTTGTGAATTCTTTCGGAATTGTAAGGTGTTCTTTCAGAAGGGTAATGAAAGAAACTATTTATTGTGTCTCGTCATTCATTTCCTATTTCGTTCCGAATTGTCAAGTTCAATATTAGAAAATGCGATTAAAATGTTTTCTTTTAAATGGATTAAACATAGAAAATATATTTATACCATAAAACCTATAACATAGTTGAAAAGATTATTTTTTGAAAACTAAGATGGAACAAAATCATGTAATATTTTCGGCAGTCACTGCAAAATACACTAAACTTTTATGAAATGTTTAATTAAAATTTCCAACCCATAGGATTGTTCCACTAAAACTTTCTTTACACTCGCTCATAAAATTATTACAAATGTATGCAACAAAGTGTTTTTTCCTTTTCCTTTTTTGTTTTCTGTCATGTTGATAGAATCTTTCGAATTTTGCATCCAATTTTAATCATTTATTTATTTAAGACGATGAAATTGAACCCAAGGTTTTACAGTTGGTGAAATGCTTTTTCCTTTATACGTGTTTATAAAAAAATAAGTTGTAAATATATAGAAAAAAATGCATAAAGGTGCCTATTTTTTCCCATAACTTCTTTGCAATCTCAAACTGTTTTTTAAATTTCTAAAATTTGTCATCAATTTTCTCAAACTTTTAATTTTCATAAAAATTCTCCACCGTTAACATGATACCTAAAAAAATAGAGGTATTCACATCAACATTTCAGCGTGTGTTTTAAACGATATGGGCAATGAAACGAACTAAAAGTTTGATTGTTGGTGAAATAGATTTTCATAAATAGGTGCTTTTAGATAAACTAACTTGTGAATGGATGGAAAAAATGCATTTATACGTATATTTTTACCCATCACTTCTTTGCATCTCAAGATTTTTCTTAGATTTCGGTTCATTTCCTTTATCATTGCATTCTATAACTCGTGTACAAAGAAAAATAGGATGGCTGCATTACAATTTTATGTTGAGTGTGAACCGTTTCGGATAAATCTCATTAACATTAACATCACATTTTCCTATTTCTCAAAAGATATTATATTTTCAAATAATTTTGTCGTATTTATAGTCTTTCATATTATAATTGACAATACATTTAAAAACAATAGTTTTAAATACTTTTTTTTAAAAAAATCCAATTTTCCAACAATTTTGCTTCGAACGTAATCGGATACCTTAAATTTCATTTTAGGAAAATATCTTTTTTTAATAGGCAGCTGCATCATTTTCTGTTTATTTTAGACAATTTTATTTTATTTTATTTATATGTTCTCCTAAAGATAAAGATCTCACCACTTTCATTCAGTAGTAATTGCAAATACTAATTCCCTTCCAAAAATTCCTTTTCGTGTTTATACACGATCTCCTCATTTCCGCGCACCAAAATGTTTGCAGATAAGTTTTTCACTAATGATTCTTTATCGTGGCAAAAAGCCACACCATTGCCACCACTTCTTTGTAATAATTTCTCTTTTCTTCCTAACATTTTTTTTTATGTTTATTATTATTATCCTTCTTTTTTGTTAAGTCTGGCGATCTTGGAGTAAGAAAAAGACGAATATATAAACGTATCAACTGCGGAAAGGAGTCGTTGTTAATTGCAGTCGTGGATCATTAGAACACAAAGGATTTCGAATGGTTTTGGGGTTGTTTTTTTTATTTGAAGGGAAAACTTTTATGGAAAGGAGATTGTTATTTTGCTTTTGGAGATAGAAATTCGACTAACGAGGTTTTGCTGTGTTCGTTTTTAAAGAATGTAAAAAAATAATAATAAAGTTCTTGTTGTGAAATTCAGTTGATCATATTTTGGGTATAGTTAAAATAAAGAAATGTTTCGCGTTATTATTATAATGATTGCTTTGCTTGATTTTCTGATAAGAAGAAATGAAGATAGCATTATATTTTCCCCTTTTTTTCTATGAGTAGTGCAAAACTTGTAGTTTGAACGATTGCTTGTAAGTGATTCGATTTCTTGTTGCTCATGGATAAAAGTGAGCATTAATTCTTAACTTATCAATTTATTTATTTATAACTTCCTGATTAGATGATTTTGGACAGCTGTAAATATTAAAATTCCTGTAAAAATAAAAGGACATTTGAGGTCATAATGCATTTTTTTTAATTTCCTACTATTAGTTCACACTCTCTTATCAATCTTGTTCAAGTTTTCAGTCGTAATAAAATACTTGTTATTCATCCATTCGTGTTGAAATACATTTTTTAACTAGTAGTGAGTGACACTTAATATTCATACAGTTTTTTTTCAAATATTAATTCATTAATTAAATTAAATTAATTTTAATACTTTAAATAGAGTTGCCAAATTCGTCGTCAAGCTAAAAATGTTAATAAGTATTATGAAAGTAATGTATAAAACTCGCATTGGATGACACTTGATGTTAATACAGTTCTTACAAATATTAATTCAATTATTAAATTTAATTAATTTTCATTATTTTGAATAGAGTTTTATCAGTTTATAATGAAATTGAAATCAACAGGCAGTTGCCCAATCAGTAAAATGCAAGGGTTTTAGTATTTTTTCACTAGAAGGTGAAGAATGTGGCTCAATTCTTGCAAAACTCAACACTTTTTTTAAATAATTAATTTTAATTTTTTGATTATTATTTAATAAAGGTGTATCCTAACAATCCTAATACAAACAATACCCTAAGCTCTTATATAATATCTAGAAAACCAGATGAAAGCTCTGAGAAAGAGAAGTAGCTGCCCGCATATGGCAACACGCATTCTTGATTTCAATATTTCATGAAGTTAAAAAATGTTGCAAGAATTTTTTTGGCGAATTTAGTTTTTAAAAAAGTCTCTCGTCCCTTGGGGTCCCGTGCATACCATTCATGCATTGAACCCTCCTCCAATAAGAAGAAGAAATCTTGTCTGACCAGGTTGGCGATTTCTGAAAAAGTAAGGCAGCCAACACGAGTAGGCTGCTGAAACTACTGACTTACCATCATAAGCACAATCTGAAATTACAGAGCTAGGTATCAAACCCCCAAAAATCTGCAAAATTCCAATCGCAAAAATCCGAAATGCAATCCCCAATTAATCAAGAGTTATTGCCCGAATTCTAAAAAGATGGTAACCGCTATGTCATGGCAATAATGCATTCTAGTAATAAAAAATTATTAAGTATCAAACCTTTTTTGACTTCGATTTAATTGGAAGAGTGAAACAAAACGAGAACACGGCCTCTCAAAATGCTTTTGTCTAACGTCATTGTCTCAAGGTCAAAGCCCCCCTCCCCATCAAAACAAAGATAGATACAGACATTAAAATATTCACTAATTATCTGATATGTTCCCCCTATAGAGAACTGTCAGACAGACAAAAATATAAAATCTCTCGCTCTGTCTTCTCAGCAAACGATTGTCAGGTCCGATGGGGGTGGAGGAGGAGAGGGTGTCTTTGAGAATTTTCTTTCTGAGAACTGTCATCTTCAGAACAAAAAAGATTGTAATAAAAGCAGACGACAATGTTGACAACCTGCAAGAATGGAAGGAATTAAATAAAAAGGGGGAAAAATAAAGAAAATAAATAAATACTAAAAAAATGTTCGAAAAAAGGGGGAGGGGTTGAAAAAAAGGAAGATTTTGCAGGAAGGAGAAGAAATAATAGGTTTTGTCGGAGTCGTTTGGATGTCCGTAGAATTTTATTCTTTTTTTTTGGGGGGGGAGGATAGAAAATGATTTCCTGGAATGGCAATTGGTTGAAAAAGCTTGAGGGGGTTCCTTCGAACAGTCAATTGGAGGAAGAACAAAATTGCTGGAAAAAGCTTCGAAATAGGTATTTCTTTTGTTGCTGTTTTAACTGTTTCCTTTCCTATATGAACTGTTTTTAAAGTTTCTTTTTTAAAAAAATTGTCGCGGCAAGATGGGAAAATGTTTTTTATTTAGTTCTTTAAGCTCTTGAAGAAAGGTGTTTTTGTATTGTACCAGAAAGTTTGATAAATTTTTGAATAATTAAATATGACATTAATACATTACAATTAGGGCCGCGGTATCCTGGTTGGTAGAGCATCAGTCACGTCACCGAAAGGTCGCGGGTTCTGTCCTCGTCTCGGCCAAAGACCGCCGTGTTGGCTAATGGCAGTTGGGGCACGTTAAATATGTCTCGACTGCAAAATTCTCCAAGTTCCCATAACAAAACGATAGCTCTGGGGGTACTGAATCAGGGATGAGTCGGTCTCTGATTTGGATCTAAATTCTGACTTGCGGATGGATGAATGAGTGTATGAATGAGTTCGACCACCCCCTAAAAAGGGTTGTGTCGTTTGTATTCGAGCAAAGTCGTACTTTCACCTGAAAGGTGCTCATTAACAACGAAAGGCGCACACCACTGCCTTCATTCGAAAGAGTGCCGCTTGGTATGACCAAGAAGCATTAGTACCACCACCCACAATTACAATTTTGCATATTGTGGTGTTGGGTCTAGTGCCACTTGGTCATACCAAGCCCGAAAGAGAAGTAGCTCTTTCGAATGAAGGCAGAGATGTGCACCTTTCGTTGTGAACGAGTACCGTTAAGGCGAAAGGACGACTTTTCTCGAACACAACCCTTTTTAGGGGGCGGTCGAACTCATCCATACATTCATTCATACATCCGCAAGTCAGAATGGAGATCCCAATCAGAGACCGACTCAATACCCCCACAGGTATCATTTGTTTTGGGAACTGGCAGTTACGACGTATTGAACGTGCCCCCACTGCCATTAATCAACCGGTCTTCGGCCGAGACGAGGACAGAACTCGCTACCTTTAGGTTGCGAGATATATATACGAGATTATATATTGTAAAAATGTAATGTATGGCTATATATGGTATGTGGCTTATGGTTTTCTATCACGTTGAGAAGAAATTTTTTGAAAATTTGAATTTTTAAAAAACTATTTATGCTTTTTAGATGTATTTCCAATAATAATACAGAATACTACAAGTAAGGCAAAATTATTTGAAAATATAACACATTTTGAGAAATAGGAAACTTCGTAGAAAATGTTAATGAAATTGATTAATGTTTTTAGATACTGTACCAGAAAGTTTGATGAATTTCTGAATAATTAACTGTAGTGGAAGCTTTATAAGCTAGATAATATCCTCAAGATTGGGTGATCATTTTTAGTCTTGTGGTCATGTTAGCTGGCTACGAACCGTAAGGTCCCGAAAGTTTGAGGTTGCTCTCGAAACACGAGTGGGCTGAATTTAAATTTGCGCTTTTAAAATACTTTGCAGGTTATTTTTGCTATTTCTATGGAAATGATATGAAAGAAAACCTTAAGAAATACGCATCAATATGACTTATTGTTGTATTGCTGTCGGATACCTTAATTCTGCGTCCAGAATTAAGATATCCAACTATGTTAAAAACAGCGATTACATTGTCGATTTTTTTCCAATGTTCTTTATTGCAGTCCAGACCTCCTTCCTTGAAAAACAGTTTATCTTTTCTCGGCAAAGGAAGGACTGACTTATTATCCAGGAGAATTTTAAGTAAATCCTATTTTTCATCTGAAAGTTGTCTTCAATTTACTCAGAATTTTAATTTTTATAAAAACTCTGCGCTGCTAACACGATATCTCAAAAATTAATAAAGGTATTCACATACACATTTCAGCTTGTGTTTTGAATAATAGGGACAATAAAATGAACCCAAAGTTTGATTGTGGGTAAAATCCTTTTTCATTTATAGGTGTTTTCCGAAAAATTATGTTGTTAATTTATGAAAAAATGCATGTATACGTATATTCTTATCCATCACTTCTTTGCATCTCAAAATGTTTTTTTTAGATGTTGGTTCATTTCATTCATCATTGTATTCTATAACTTGTGTGCAAAGAAAAATAGGATCGCTGCACAACCATTTTGTGTAGAGTGTGAACCGTTTGGGTTCAATCTCATAAAAATTTACTACACATTTTCCTATTTCTCAAAACATATGATATTTCCAAATATTTTTTTTTTGTATTTATAGTATTTTGTATAAAAATTGACAGTACATCCCAAAATTATTCCTTTAAATAGTTTTTTAAAAATCCAATTCATTTTCTTCCTTGCATTATAAAAAAATTAATTTATTTCAGCAAACTATTTTAGAAAGGAAGATTTTTATGACAATATCTGATAAATTTTTTCCGTTTTGCTCCTAAAAACACGAGTATGCTGAATTTAAATTTGCGCTTTTTAAATACTTTTTGAGGTTATTTTTGCTATTTTTACGGAAATAGCGAAAATAAATCGTAAGGAATATGCATTAACATGGCTTTAAAATGGCTTAATGGCTTTGCTTTGATATGGCTTAATATGGCATTCTGTAGAATGTTAATCGTTTTCGTCAAAATATTAAATTTATTATAAACTTCTCAAAACATGTTATATTTTCAAATAATTTTGTTGCACTTTTGCTCCTAAAAGCACGAGTATGCTGAATTTAAATTTGCGCTTTTTTAAAAATACTTTTTTTTTTGTGGTAATTTTTGCTGTTTCTACCTCTAACTTAAAATGCACACTAAATATTAGCTATAAACTAAACAGATTAGTCATTATCCCAGAGAAGGTTTTTCATAATTTACTCTAATAAAAGGCCCGCAGTTTACTAAAAACTCTTCTGTTGCCGCCGATAGCGCGGTTTTATCGGCGTTTAGGGCTTTAGGGTCTATCATTAAGGAAATAATTTCGGCCCCAATATTGCAGTCTATTGAGCCATAAATCATTTTATTAATTATGCAAAACTTTTTTTTCTTTAAAAAAGGGCTTTCCTTTTTCGTCTCATGTCATCCCAGTGGGGGTTATTAATGTGCTCTTCTTTCTGCAGTGTTTAGATTGCGTAAGAGTGATGTTCTATTCTTTTTTTTTTCTTTGAAAAAAGGTTCCTTTTTACATATTTTAGATTTTAATGGAGTTTGTGTTGGCAGTCAATGAAAATGATGCCTGTCGTAAAGAAGTCGCTGTTGTTTCGGCAGGAGAGCAGTGGATAATTCTAGAGTCATTTCATGACTGTGTTTATCTAAACGGCTTAGTATTTTGTTCTTTTAAAAGGCTTAGTATTTTCTTTTTTCTCTCCTTTTTTTCTTAATATTTTCTTCTTTTCTTCTTTTTCTTTTTTTCTCTTCTTTTCTTAGTATTTTCCTCTTCTTTTTCTGCTTAGTAATTTTCTATTCTTTTCTTCTTTTTCTTCTTAGTAATTTCCTCTTCTTTTCTTCTTAGTATTTTGTTCTTTCTTCTTCTTTTCCTTCTTTTCTTCTTAGTATTTTCTTCTTTTTTCTCTTCATTCCTTCTTTTTCTTAGTATTTTCTTCTTCTTTTTTTTCTCTTTTCTTCTTCTTTTTCATCTTAGTATTTTCTTCTTTTTTTGATTCTTCTTTTTCTTCTTAGTATTTTCTCTTCCTTTTTCTCTTGTTTTCTGCTATTTCTTCTTAGTGTTTTCTTCTTCTTTTTTTCTCTTCTTTTCTTCTTCGTATTTTGTTTTTTTAAAAAAAATGTTTATTTTTCCAGAACACACTAAGTTTTCTCATACTGTTTTAATATAAAAAAAATGCAAAAAAGAACTAAACTGTATGAATAAGAGGTGATTCAAAATGCGACCTAAGCGTGTATGTTAAAGGAGAGAATATTAATTTATTAATATTATTTACTAGTTTTTACCCGGAGCATTGCTGCCGAAGAAAGAAATAATATTAAGTGAAATCAATCAATAATTTTACAATGTTTTATGGAAGGTGGTACGACATTATATAAAATAAGTACAAGCAAATATTCATTTTTGTATACAAGATTTGTGTATTCTTTTAGAACTGGAATATTTGGTATTCTTTCAGAATGGTAGTGAAAGAAACTATTTATTGTATCTCGTGTTTCCTATTCATTCGAGATTCTCAAATTTAATTTTAGAAAATGGCATTAAAGTGTTTTTTTAAAGTTGATTAAACATATAAAAGATATTTATACCATAAAATCGTTCATATAGCTGAAAAGGTAATTTTTGAAAATTAAGAGGGTGCAAAATTATTTCCACTACAATATTTCTGGATGTTACTACGAAAACCGCTAAAATTTAAATAAAATATAAAATTCCCAGGGTTGGTCTCCCCAATATTTTCTCGCATAATCTATCCTAAAGTTGTTTGTTACCTCTGAGAATGACTTTGCATGACATTTGAGCACTATAGCTACACAATATGAACCTTTCACTTGGATTTAGCATTTCTACAGAATCTATTGTCTCCTCGGCTAGCAACTTGGAGATGAATCCTTGGTCAAAAAATGCGATTAATTTTCGATTTTTTAAAATTACAGTCCCTATAATGTACTCTCTCTATAACCATCTCGTATGTGTAAACAATAAGCTGAGCAAGTTTCCTCGCAATCGGATGAACGGTTTAGGAAGTTACAAGAGACATACTGACTAATATTCATTTTAATTTATATAGATTTAAAGTGCGGAAATTGAATATTTGTTGAAACGTCTCTACGTTCTCCTTTATAAATTGGCTACGTTAAGCTATATTCTCAAATTTTAATAGCATTTTAAAAACGAATCTAAATATCTTTTACAGATTTTACAATTCAAATAAATATATCACTTGATTTATCGACAATAATAATAACATGATGTCAATAATTAGTTGTGTTAAGAACATGATGTCAATAATTAGTTGTGTTAAGAACATGATGTTAATAATTAGTTGTGTTAAGAACATGATGTTAATAATCATTTGTGTTAATAACAAGATGGAATGCCAGACTATAAAACAAGAACGAAAAATATCTTTAATAAAGATTTTTAATAATTATTTTGGTTTTCTAAAATTATTATGTTTTTTAATCATTTTTTATGGATTTAATATTGGTTCAGAATTTTTTCGATTCTCATTGAGAAATGCCTTATAAATTTGTTTTTTTTTTTGATGAAATGTAGAAAAATAATTATACTGTAAAATAATTTGGCATTATTAAAAAGATAATATTTTAAATTTTAATGTAATGTAAAAATTATTTTTATCACTATTACATTTTCGGAATTTATTGCGAAAAAAAAAACCAAAATTTGTCTTATTTTTATTTTATTAATTTAATTTTTTTATATACTCCAAAATCTGCGTTACCATCTTCCAAAGTATACATGCGCCAAATTTGGTCGGCTTAGGTTGAGCGGTCCTCGAAATTGAGCGCCAGTCACACAATTTTCTAGTATACCGATAACTTGTGCCTGTCTTATAAAATTATTTAAGAATTTTCATTTGTATTCGTTGTTAAATTTTCGTTTCATTTCATAAATTTATGGAAGTTACAAAAATGAATGGCTTTACTTTTAGAGGGGGGAAGTAAATATTTAAAATTAATTTGTTGATTATTCCGGAAAACGCCTTACACACACATGTCACACGAAGCAATAGTACTTGTGCCATGATAAATCACCTAGACTTAGAACACTACACAAAACTATGCATTGTTTTACATTATTGTTCTTTTTTAACTTTGGAGGCCGCGGTGGTCTGGTGGTCGCACGGCTTCGGAGCCGGAGGGTTTCAGGCTCGACACTCGATTCCTCTGAAGAGCAGCCTCTTGCACGTTAAGTCCGTCAGGCCAGACATCCTAGACATTACTAATGCTACCCAAAAAATTATGTAGATCTTCTTGGAATATTTTTGGTAGTGAGTGACTCAATGTTTCACTTCTTTTAGTCTACAGTCGACCATCCCGCTACCATTGAATGTAGCAGTATCAACAGGATCTGAGGTGGTCGACTCCCGTAGTCAATGCCTGTTTTCCTCCCGCACACTCTCAGACCGTTGGAATGAAACTCTGACATCCTATCCTTCAGGGTTTTGAGATGACCGTCAGTACTGTACTTAAATCATTATTGACATTCTTCAGATCCTTCCTTCACTCTGAGATCTCCATACATTCCATTGAATAGTGGTACCCATTTCTTCGCAAATGCATTTATTTTCCTGCCTCCTTCCAAGTTTAGTTTAGTTTAGTTATATTGATGCCTCCTTGTAAAGCAACACTAGGACTATTTTAGGACGGATCTCGTCATTTTGAACAACGGTCAGATGACGTGGACGACTCCTGAAGTGGCATCCTCCTCTCCACACCACACCAGCGGGAGGACGTTTGGACCAACAAATTTAACATACAACAGACCCCTTCATACGACGGTATTTGGTGGATTCGATTCTCGAACCTGAAAACCCTCCGGTTCCGAAACCGAGACCTTACCACCAGACCACCTTGGTCCTTAACTTCTTCCAAATCTCTGGAAATGTGCAAGAAATCTCCCATGTCTAGATATCATTTGGATGATCAGTGGATGGTATCTTCTTATTTTTATTTCCAGATTAGGAATAAAGCCGAAAGTGACTCTTCCTTTTTTGGGAAGAGTCCTTTCCTTCCATCTTCCAAACAATTGCAGTTTTATTTCTTCTCTCCATTCCCCTTTTAAAACACCATTTTATCACTCAATGTTTTACTTAATCTTTTCAAAACGACATTACGACTCGTGTCAACGTTTCATCCGAAGTTCTCCCAAAACGCGGGAAAAATGTTCGTCTCCCAAACTGGCGAACATAATGGATGCCTTCCATGTTTTCGAACGACAGAATCGTGATGAATGGGTCCGATTAGAACACTAAATAAGGATTTATCTTTCGGAAATATGTCGCTGTTTCTTTTTGCACAATTAAGGGCCGTGTAACCAGTATGCAGTTCTAATTTTGGTGCCGTGATGCGAATAATAACATTCTCGTGATCGATGCAGTTGTTCTCGGAGTAATTAGTAATAACTTTTGCGTATCGTACGGATATTCATTCTGTGATTATTTTGGAATATTATCGTTTCTAACGCATTTTTCGTGATATTAAAATGAGATGTATATTTTTATTGTGTTGCTGAATATAAGGAAATAGGATCTCTATTTTGTTTTAAAAGTATCATGATGGTTTTTTGTTTGTAATGATGTAATAGCTCTTAAAAAAGACTAATTTGCAAGATAATGTGCGGAGGTAAAATATGGATTTTAATTGTGCTGCATTATCTTTAATTGGCTGATTACTGGTAATTAAATTTTTCAATAAAAATCTAAATATTTTTTTGAGATGGTAAACATTTATAATGATTAAAATATAAAAATTCACCAACAATAACTCAGTGACTTAAATATATGAAACATTTTTTAGTATTTAAAAATTGCATAATAAAGTTATTAAAGTAGCTGAGTAGAATTTACTTTTTTTTCTTTAAATTTAAATTAGCACCAATTCATATTTCAACAATATACATCACATTTAAAAACTAGTTTAATTTTGAAATAATTGTGTTCGCTAAGAGATATATATAACCATAAAAGCATCAAATAATTAAAACCCATTTCCTGAGTCAACAAAAGTTAAATCAAAACTAATTATTTCTAAATTGAAATTAAAATTTAATTCGAAATTAAAAAACAAAAAGTTCACAAAAATGAAATGTAAATGAAATAAAACCTATTTATGAAACAAATCTAAATTAATATACTGAAGCAAACGAAACTAAAAATTGTAATCGAAACTAAAAATTATTTCGGATTCAAACAAGTTTAAAATTTAAAATTTTAAAACCTATCATTGTCTTTAGTAAGAGCAAATGCAGCTACTACTAAAATACAGATGGATCTAAATAAATCAACAAAACAAGCCAAGAAAAAAGGAACACATCAGAATCAAAACCATAACCAATAGAAAAAGAATCCGGCTTGAAGACTTTTTCAATTATCACCCTCAGGCAAGGATTCAAAATAAGGGTTTTTTTCTGTGAGGAAATCGGACAGTGTCCAACAATATTGACCCCTTATGACCCGAAACTCCCCCGAATATTAAGGAAAAAGAGACACACCAATATCAACATTAAAAAACACACAAATAAAGCAACATTAAAAACATTATCAAATAAAACAAAAAAATATATAATAAAACTACATAAGAGTATTCAATCAAAAATTTAAACAATTCACCCAATTAATTAAGATAACAAAAATGGTTATTCAATTTTAAATTAATTAATTATAATTAATTAATTTTAACTTAGATTTCGACCTAATTAGTTCCGATTTAATTTTTTTTTTTGACTCAGGAAACGGGTTCTAA
>JAPMOQ010064884.1:215875-227640 GCA_026543055.1 Argiope trifasciata | reverse complement strand
TATTTTGTTAGATTTGAAAATGAACAGTTATCAAAGAAAAGTTTGATTTTTTTAAAATTAAAAAAATTGTCTTTAATTAAGAACATAGTAAATAAATTTTCCTATTTCCAGAAATAAACAAAAAAAAAACGTTTCTAGAATATAAAAACCGTCAATACCCAATTACTAAAACTTCCAGTAGCCAATTTGCAAGAATTAGTTTTGGGAGGTTTGAAACTAAACAGCTACCAAAGTGAGGTTTTTTATTATTTTTAATCAAAAAAATCTGCCTTTTCTTAAGAACGTAATAAATAAATTCTCCTATTTCCAGAAATAAACAATAACAACAACAAAAAAAACAGCTTCGCTATTGGTCTTTGAAATAAATTTAAGAAAAACACAGATGAAAGGAAAAAACCTTTTTTCTGTTGTCCGAACTCAGGAAATAAACATTTACCATCTCCAACAGACACGCCTGTTTATTTTCCGATGAAGTCTGCATAAGTTTTCATCCCGAATTCTTTGCTGCAAAATGTTTGCGCACAGAATTCTTTTTGGAACACAAAAATAAAATAAATAAGATCCTGCACCTCCCTTCCACAAAGATTGGTTCCTCCCGTATCTGTTTTGATGCCAAAAACAAACCTTTATTGAAGGAAACTCTTGTGTGTTCTTTTTATTATTATTATCATCATTCTACTTTTTTTCAAAGATGGCGTCTTTCGCTTGGTTTGGAATTTTCTTTTTTTGTTTTTTTTTCAGCCGGAAGAAAAGAATTTGTTATACACTTCCAAGATTTAATTTAGTTAATTGATGTAATAGAGGTTTTTTTAACAAGACATATCGAAGAAGTGATAGTTTTCGCATCGCTGCATTCCAAATTGACTTTTCGAACCATCTTCTTCTCTTTTTCCCGCCATTTTTATTTTTTAGAATTCTCTTCCCTTCTCGATTTGCATGCTGCAAAAAGAAATATTTGATCTTCGCCATTCTGCGGTTGAGAGGACATTCTTTTTGTTTGCAGATGTAGAGCAAAGAAAGAAAGAAAAAGAATTGCTTGAATCTAAGTGCAGGAGAGACTTCAAATAATTTTTATTCTGTCCTGCGTCGACTAATTAAAACCAAGATGGCTCTTTCTTCTGAAATTCTTCAGTTGTTTTGTGATTGAGATCCGAAGGTAGGGGTTTTAATGTAATTAAGAACTATAAAAAACATTTTCTTCGATTTGATTTCGAGAAAGACTGATAAGAAGGGATCTCTTTCTTGAATTAAGATGCATATGTTTATTTTTACATACTCATTAATAAAATTACGATTGCCAGGATATGTATTGTTAATTGCTGTTCTCCAATATCTTTTATTTTCTAGGTATATAAGCACAGCATCAATTTGGTTCTTATGGTACCAGGTCATCTCAAAACCCTGAAGGATATGATGTCAAAGATGGACAGTTTCATTCCAACTGCTTGAGAGTGTGCAGATGGGGAGGAAGACAGTTTTTAACCACCCCGAAAGGAAAGTTAGTTTGATTGATCGGTATATTTAAGGTTAGACCATACTTATTCAGCAGTCGACCACCACAAATCCTGTCGATACTGTTACACTCAGTGGTGGCGGGGTGGTTGGCTGTATGCAAGAAGAAGAAACATCCATTTGGTTTTATGATATATCTTTAAGTTTTTAAATTCAGGTACGAGTCTCGATTCCACCGAAAGAGCGTCGTATGAGGGGGTCTCTTTCATGCAAAATCTGTCAGGCCAAACGTCCTCCCTCTAGTGTGAAGAGGGGGGTGCCAGCTCAGGTGTCGTTCTCATAATGTGACAGTGGCTCAAAATGATGAGGTCTGTCACTAAATAGCCCTAGCACTGCTTTACAAAAGGACGTTAATATAACTAAACTAAAAAAATCATTCAAAAATTCGTTTTCAACCACTCTTATAGTTTCAATTCACAGCTAGAGCATGGTTTAGTTTAGTTATATTAACGTCCCTTTGTAAAGCAAAAAGAGGGCTATTTTGGGATGGACCTCGTCATTTAGTACCACGTTCAGATGACTAGGACAACACCTGAACTGGCACCCCTTCTCCACACCAGCAGAAGGACGTTTGGCTTGACAGATTTTGCATGAAAGTGACCCCCTCACACGACGGCTCTTCGGTAGAATCGAGTCTCGACAGATACCTTACGTCGGATACCGTAAGGTACCTCTCGTCAGATACCTTAAGATATCCTTACGTCAGCAAGAGACCCCCTCACACGACGGTTCTTTGGTGGAATCGAGTCTCGAACCTGAAACCCTCCGGTTCCGAAGCCGAGACCTTACCACCAGGCCACCACGTTCCAACTAGAGCATGGATTTATACAAATTTTAAAACTACATAGTAGCATTCATTACTTACAAAGTGAAAATAAAATCTTATCCTACAGTCACATTTAACTCTCCTATGTTTAATTTTCGAATTAATTACCAATATTTTGTGTTCCAGTAAATAAAAAAATAGTCTCCGTAGTAAGTATTATTCAACTAGCTATTAAGGTATCCGACTACGTTAAAAACACTGATATCAGACCACGTTGGCAATTTTTAAAAAAACTGCTATTTCTTGTCATTCAGACTTTTCTCTTTCCAAAACAGTTTGTTTTTTCATCGAAAAGGAAGGTCTAACCTATTATCCAGAGGAACTTATAGCAAAATTTATTTTTCAGGTAAAATTTTTCTTTAACTTCCATTTTTATTATCGGAAAAATTCTCCACCGTTCACATGATATCCATAAAACTAATAGAGATATTTACATAAGCTTTTCAGAGTGTGTTTTAAATAATATATTCAATGAAATGAACCAAATGTTTTATGGTTGGAGAAATACTTTTTTCCTTTATAGGTGTTTTTAGAAAAATTAAGTTGTAAAATTATGGAAAAATTGCATATATACGTATATTTTTATACCTAAGTTCTTTGAATATCAAATTATTTCTTAGCGTTTGGTTCATTTCATTCATCATTATGCTCTATAACTTGTGTACAAAAAAAAAAAAAAAAAAAATAGGATTCCTGAATTACCATTTTGTGTAGAGTATGAACCGTTTGGGTTCAATTTCACTAAAATTTACCACAAATTTTCTCATTTCTCATCATATATTATATTCTCAAATAATTGTTTAGATATTTATAGTGTTTATAATTGATCATACATCTTAAAAAACTTAAACAGTTTTTAAAAAAATCAAATTTTTCAAAAAATTCGCTCGAACGTAGTTGGTTAACTTAATATTCGAATTAATTACCAATATTAGGTACTCTAATAAAAAAATAGTGCCTATTATCCAACCAGCTATTAAATATTCATTACAAAGTGCTCCAATTCGGCACGTTTTGGAACATCATGGAAAACCGATTCACTTTTATAGGAATAAAAACGACACCTTTTAGAATTTATAGCGCGCTATAAAACAGGTCTTTCGTGAGGTGTTCTGACAAACCTCTAGCAGGACACGCATCACGAAATCGTCAGTCCTTCTAGAAGATTTGAGGACGTGACTTAGACTTTTATCGCGCAAACAGATATTTATTCCCCTTATCCACAAATCCAGTTACTAGAGCATCTTCTGGAGAACGATTAATCGAAGTAGTAATCGATTTTTCGTAGCCAAGAGGTGAAGTAGCGCTTTTAAGGTATCCGACTACGTTAAAAACGCCAGTTATCACCACATTGGCGATTTTTTTAAAAAAAATTTGTATTATTTCTTGTTGTTTAGATTTTTCTGTTTACGAAACAGTTTATTTTTTATAGGAAAAGGAAGATCTGGCAAATGAAGACATGTTTTTCATTTAAAATTTGACCTTAGCTTCAATTTTGCCAAAACTTTAATTTTTATAAAAATTCTCCACCGTTCACATGATATCTTTAAAACTGAAAGAGGTATTCACATACACATTTAAGCGTGTGTTTTGAATAATGTAGGCAATGAAATGAACCAGAAGTTTTACTGTTGGCGTAATTGGGCGATTTTTTTAAAAATTTTTGTTATTTCTTGTTGTTCAGATTTTTTTTTCAAAAGTTTTGTTGTTGGCGTAATTTGGTGCTTTTTAAAAAATTCTTATTATTTTTTATAGGTCAGACTGTTCTCTTTACAAAACAGTTTATATTTTCTAAGAAAAGGAAGGCATGACCTATCATCCAGGGTCATATATTTTTCATTTAAAATTTGTCTTTTAACTTCAATTTTGTGAAAATTTTAATTTTCATAAAAATTCTCCACCGTTCACATGATATCCCCGAAACTAATGGAGGTATTTACATAAACATTTAAGCGCGTGTTTTAATTGATAGGGACAATGAAAGGAGCCAAAACTTTTATTGCTTGCTGAATACTTTTTCATATAGATGTTTTGAGAAAAATTAAGTTGTGAATGGATGGAAAAATTGCATTTATACGTATATTTTTATCCCTAAGTTCTTTGAATATCAATTTATTTCTTAGATTTTGGTTCATTTCGTTCATCAATGTATTCTATATCTTATGTACAAAGAAAAGTAATATTCCTGCATCACAATTTTGTCAATACTTTCATTTTCATAAGCATTCTTCACCGTTCACATGTTATCTCAGAAACTGATAGAGGTATTTAAATAAATATTTTAGCGCGTGTTTTAAATAATACGGGCAATGAAATGAACCAAATGTTTTATGGTTGGTGAAATACTTTTTCATTTGTCGGAGTTTTTAGAAAAATTTATCAGTGAATTTATATGAAAAATACACAAGTACGCATATTTTTACCCGTCACTTCTTCGCATATCAAAATATTTCTTACATTTTGGTTCATTTCATTCCTCATTGTATTCTATATCTTATGTACAAAGAAAAATAGGATGGCTGCATTACCATTTTGCGTAGTGTTCACGGTTTGGGTTAAATTTCAGTAACATTTACTACAAATTTTCATATTTCTCAAAACATATTATATTTTCAAATAATGTTTTAGATATTTATAGTGTTATTTATTAAAAAATAGATAAATACGTATACTTTTATCCATCACTTCTTTGCAACTTAATATTTTTCTTAGATTTTGATTCGTTGTATTCTATAACTTGTGTGCTAAGCAAAATGAGATGTGTGTATTACGATTTTGTGTAAAATGTCAACCGTTTTAGTTAAACTTCATTAAAGTTTACTACACATTTTGCCATTTTTCAAAATATCATAATATCATAAAATTTCAATGTAACGTTATAAATACAAAAAAAATATTATCCAATAATTTTTTGTAATTAAAACGTTTATAAAAGATAATACATCTAAAAATCATAAATAGTTTTTAAAAATTCAATTTTTCAAAACTTTTTCTTTTGAAAGTAGTGAGATATCTCATATAAAAGTGTCATTAGCTTCAATTTTCTCAAAACATTTTCCTGCAAATTCTCCGCCGTTAACATGATATCTCAAAAACTATTAGAGGTATTGACATAAAAATGTCAGCGCCTGTTTTAAGTAATATGGGCAATGAAATGAATCAAAAGCTTTATTGTTGATAAAATACTTTTTCAATTATAAGTATTTCCTGAGAAATTGCAGTGAATTTATGAAAAAAATGCATATATACGCATATTTTTACATATAACTTCTTTGCATCTCAAGATTTTTCTTCGATTTTTGTTCATTTCATTCATCAATATATGATAAAAGTTATGTACACAGAAAAATAGGATAACTGTTTTACAATTTTGTATACAGTGTAAACTGTTTTAGTTCAATTTCATTAAAATTCAAAACAAATTTGTCCCATTTCTAAAAATATATTATTTTTTCCCAATAATTGTTTATGTATATATGGCGTTTATTATTGATAACACCTCTAAAAAATCATAAATAGTTTTTAAGAAAATCCAATTTTTCAAATAATTCTTTTTGTATTTATAGATTTTATAATTGACAATACATCTAAAAAATCATAAATAGTTTCTAAAAAATCCAATTTTCGAAATAATTGTTTTTGTATTTATAGTGTTTATTATCGACAATACATCTAAAAAATCATAAATAGTTTCTAAGAAAATCCAATTTTTCAAATAAATCTTTTTGTATTTATAGATTTTATAATTGACAACACATCTAAGAAACCATAAATAGTTTCTAAAAAATGATATTTTTCAAATAATTGTTTTTGTATTTATAGTATTTATTATCGACAATACATCTAAGAAACCATAAATAGTTTCTAAAAAATCCAATTTTCAAATAATTGTTTTTGTATTTATAGTGTTTATTAACGACAATACATCTAAAAAACCATAAATAATTTCTAAAAAATCCAATTTTTCAAATATTTTCCGTTGTCGGATACCTTAAAGACGCGCCAAGTTGGCGACATTTCCAGAAGACAATTGCCAAAACCTCCTCTTTTCCGGCAACCTGGACTCCATATTCCGGTATTCTTTATTCCCGGAAAAGCCAGGACGCTGCTGGACGTGCTAGGCGGCAGGAACTTGTGAGCAAACACATTAACTGCAACCGAGTGCTCTAAAAGTTGCCTTAGGGGGGGGGAAGGAAATGGTCTGGCACTTTCTGTCGAGAGTTTATTTTGAATTCGAGAATGGTGGCTGCATGTTTGTAGAATAAAAGGGGGGAAAGACCTTCTTTCATCACCCCCCCTGACGTTCGTTCCAGGTCTAAATCTTGTAAGAGGTTAAAAGAGGAGAATCCGAGGAAGGTTGAATGCGAAAGACGAAACAGAGAAAATTAAGTCATTCTGAGTGCGATTCAATTAAACGTTTCATTCGCTTGAGACTGTTTCAATGGATTCTGGCTGTGATTTTAATGCGGGATCCACTAAGAAACGTTGAAATGATTTTCCAAAGAGTATTTCTTTACCAAATAGCGAAATTTTAATAGGCGCGTGTATATATATATATACATACAATCAAAAAAGCAATAAAATAATTAAAACCTATTTCCTGGTCAACAAAAATTAAAGCGAAACTAATTAAGTCGAAATCGAAATTAAAATTTAATTCGGAATGAAACGCTAAAAGTTCCCAAAATGAAAAGTATATGAAATAGAACCTATTAATGAAACAAATCTAAATTAATATAATTAATAAAACTATGTTAACGAAACAAAAACAACACCAATTACGGAAACGAAACTAAAATCGGAATCGAAACTAAAAATGATTTCGGATTCAAACAAGTTTAAAAATTAAAATATTTCAAAATTTTAAAAATCCATCATTGTATTTAGTGAGCACAAATGCAGCTACTATATATATATATATATATATATATATACACTGAAGTGACAAAAGTCATGGGTTAGCAATATGCAAATATACAGATGGCAGAGTATAAATGCGCAGTTCGTTTTCCAGAGCTTTCATTTGTTTTCAAGTTATTCATGTGAACAGGTTTTTCGTGATTTATGGCGGCACGACGAGAATTAACAGACTTTGAACGTGGAATGTTAGTTGGAGCTAGACGTATGGGTCATTCCATTGCGGATATCGTTAGTGAATTCAACATTACGAGATCCACAGTGTCAAGAGTGTGCCGAGAGTAGGAAGTTTCAGGCATCACATCCCATCATGGACAGCACAGTGGGCGACCACCTGCACTTAACGACCGAGACCGCCGACGTCTGTGTAGAATGGTCAATGTTAATAGACACGCAACACTTCGTCAAATAACTGCAGGAATCAATGTGGGACGTACGAGGGACGTGTCCGATAGGACTATGCTGCGAAATTTGTCTTCCTTGGGCTATGACAGCAGAAGACCGACTCGAGTGCCTTTACTGACAGCACGACATCGCCTGCAGCAACTCTCCTGGGCTCGTGAGCATATCGACTGGTCGCTAGACCAGTTGAAAACAGTGGCGTGGTCAGATGAGTCATGATTTCAGTTGTTACGAGCTGATGGTAGAGTTCGAGTGTGGCGCAGACCCCACGAAGCCATGGGCCCAAACTGTCAGCAAGGCACTGTTCAAGCTGGAGGTGGCTGCATAATGGTGTGGGCTGTTTTTATATGGCATGGACTCGGTCCTCTGGTGAAACTGAACCGATCATTGACTGGAAATGGTTATGTTCAGCTGCTTGCAGATCACTTGCAGCCTTTCATGGACTTCACGTACCCACACAACGATGGGATTTTTATGGATGACAATGCGCCATGTCACCGGGCCAGAACTGTTCGCGATTGGTTTGAAGAACATTCCGGACAATTCCAGCGCATGATCTGGCCACCTAGATCGCTCGATATGAATCCCATGGAGCATTTATGGGACATCATCGAAAGGTCCGTTCGTGCCCAAACTCCTGCACCATCCACACTTTCACAATTATGGACGTCTATACAGACAGCATGGCTCAATATTCCTGCAGAGACTTCCACCGACTTGTGAACTCCATGATACGTCGAGTTGTTGCACTTCGCCGGGATAAAGGAGGACCGACACGATATTAACAGTCATCCCATGACTTTTGTCACTTCAGTGTATATATATATATACACACACTCTACAATTAGGAATAAACTGTGGTTTCAAACAGCTCTACTAACATTATTTTTGTTTCTTAATTTTGAATTTTGATTCAAACTATTCCATGCTGCAGCTCATATTGTTTAGAACACCTAACTTCAATCCAAATTGATTTCTAAAGTCTTATCTTAGTTTAGCCCATATCAAAGTAATTCTAAAATATTCTCTTATTTACTGATCCAATTTCATTTCTCTACCTAATTAAACATAGAGAATCTTTGTAAAAATGCTTTAATCAGCGGATCCCATGCTATACGTGAAAGGATAAAAATTGCTAAATTAAAAAAAAAATACTTTTAAAAACATTTCTTGTGATAGAAGGCTATCTCATAAGCGTCTCAAACAGATAAATAATAAAAATCTGAAGATTTTTTGTCAGTAAAAATTAATCCATTTTATTTCCATGTCAATTCATGAATTGTCATTAAAGGTAATTTTAGTTGAAATGAAATAAAGCGTCATCTGAACATTTATTAATACTCCTACACTTTCGAGGCCCAAATATTAGAGGACAAAACACATCGCTATGTTCTGTTCAAAATGTGTGCTCGCAAACTGATCCAAGAATCCTTAATCCAATATTATCCGGCTTAAGCACACAATCACAGAGATGCTATCTGTATAATTAGAGACTCTCCACCCGTAGAATTGTTTCTAATAATAAAATTATGTCCCATTCCTGGCTCTTGGCTTAATTCGCTACTGCCTGTTGTTTGTAGTTGTTTTAATTAAATTAAGTTGTGAATTGAGAGGAAAAAGGCATCGATACGTATATTTTTTCTCATTACTTCTTTGCATCTTAACACTTTTCTTCGATTTTGGTATCTTTCCTTCATTATTGTATTCTATAACGTGTGCAGAGACAAATAGGATTGCTGCATTGCAGTATTGTTTAGAGTGTGAACTGTTTTGGTTCAATATCATTAAAATTTACTACACAATTTCCTATTTCTCAAAACATATTATATTTTCAAATAATTTTGCTGCATTTATAATATTTTGTTTTAAAATTGAAAATACATATAAAAAATATAGTTTAAATACTTTTAAAAAAATTCTCTTCGAACGTGGACGGATACCTTAAGATTGCAGGGTGTACAGCAAAAATGCGACGCAATCAAAGGAATATTCGCCAGATACCGGAAGATATCTTGCATCAGATACCTTAAGATACCTTACGCCGGATACCTTACGTCAAATACCTTAAGATACCTTACGCCGGATACCTTACGTCAGATACCTTAAGATACCTTACGCCGGATACCTAACGTCAGATACCTTAAGATACCTTACGCCGGATATTTTAAGAAACCTTATATCAGATACCTTAAGATGCCTTACATCAAATACCTGAAGATACCTTATGTCAGATACCTTAAGATACCTTACGTTAGATACCTTAAGATACTTTACATCGGATACCTTAAGATACCTTACGTCGAATGCCTTTAAGATACCTTACGTCGGATACCTTAAGATACCTTATGTAGAACCGAACGTAGTCGGATACCTTAATCTGAAAACTTCCAATCACATCAGTTTGAAAAAATGCATTCCAAATAAAACCCTCATCCTCCCCGTCACTTCCCATCTGCGAGACACTTTCGCGGAGACGCATCTTTCCCCCCTCCCAAATCATCCTGCCTCTCTTCAAGGGGAAACTGCTTGTTTCATATTTGATGCTGGGAAATGGATTTTGGTAAACTTTTCACTTATGGATGAGACGTAAATTGAACGGGAAACCTCATCCGTTCACTTATTTATGTGAATTCGAGTCCACAAATCCATCTTCTATTGGGTTGGAGGTCCGTTTCCACGGACAACTAACTGAACGAGAGGTCACTAAATCACGTAGGAGTGAGTGGCTCTTGAAGGAATCGGAAGTTAAGGAAGTTTTTTTTGTTTGTTTTGTTTTCAGTGCCTTTTACAGAGAGTGGGACATTATTTGAGTATTTTTCCTGAAATCAGAGTTGGTATCATGGCGTTTACGTGGGGTGTCGTGTTTGGGGTGATGTTTTTGGAACAAATAGGGTCGTTTGTTTTGGGTATAAGAGAGACAGTGAGTCGTGTGACACAGAAGAATAAATGGTTTATTGGTTTTCGGAACGTGTTTCGATTCATGGGGTAAAAAATATTATTTATCAGTGATAAATTATCAAATTTATTATAATTTATCAATGATAATAAATTTTTAATTGAAAAGTTATTAGGTATCATGAACAAATACGACCATTCGTGGTAAAGACAGTTAGTCGTGTGCCACAGAAAAATAAATGTTACGTCGCTTTCCGAAGACTGTTTAAATTCCTGACGTAAAAAATATTATAAAATACTATTTATCAATAATGCATTTATTTTTGATAAATTGTTATTTATTAATAGTAGATGTATTATTGAAAATTATTACTTATCAATAACAGATTTATTGTTGATGTATTATTATATATCAATCATAGATTTATTGTTGATATATTATTATACATCAATTGTAGATTTGTTGTCGATATATTATTATATATCAATGATAGATTTATTATTGATCAATCATTATTTATAAATAATAGATTTATTATTTATCTATTTTTATTTGTCAATAATAGATTTATTAAAGATATATTATTGTTTATCAATAATAGATTTATTGTTGATAAATTATTATTTATCAATAACAGATTTATTACTGATAAATTAGTATTTATCATTAATAGATTTATTGTTGATATATTATTCTTTAACCTTGATAGATTTATTGTTGATACATTATTATTTATCATTGATAGATTTATTGTTGATAAATTAATATTCATCAATGATAGATTTATAGTTGATAAATTATTATATATCAATAATAGATTTATTGTTGTTAAATTATTATATATCAATTATAGATTTATTGTAAATAAATTATTATAGATAAATGACAGATTTATTGTGGATATATTATTATATATCAATAATAGACTTATTATTGATAAATAATAATTTAACATTGATAGATTTATTATTGATAAATAAATATTTATCAATCAATATTTTTAGAAGGAATACAATCATTTGTTTTGCCTACGAAATACAGTCAGTCGTATGACACAGATGAATAAATATTATATCGCTATCCGAAACGTGATTCAATTTGAGAGTTAAAAATATTATTTATCATTGATAAATTATTAAATGTATTATAATTTATCAATGATAATAGATTTATTATTGATAAATTATTATTTATAAATAACAGATTTATTAT
>JAPMOQ010064884.1:165723-185130 GCA_026543055.1 Argiope trifasciata | reverse complement strand
GTGTGTGTGTGTGTGTGTGTGTGTGTGTGTGTTGGCGCTCTACAGGACAGACCGTTGGATCTACAGCTACCAAATTTGGTACATGTATACCTTACAGGTCGGGAATGTACAATTCGGAGCCCCTTTTTTCGAATTTTTAATTAGAATTTGAGTTAATTAAAAACTAAGTGAAATTTCAGCGTTTTTTCGCAATAACTTTTGAACATATTATCGCAAAAAAGGGGATTTTTACATCAAATTAAAGAAAAAAATTAGCTTTCTAACATATTAACTTCATATTTTAGCATATAACTCAAGCTACTATTTTTAAAGAATTATAAAAAAGTGTTTTAACTATATTTTTTAACTATATGTATATTTGTATGTATGTATATATATACACACACACAGAGCGAAAGAATCAATGATAAGAAAAATTTAAAGTTTTTGACTTGGAGCCAATAGAAAGCTTTTTTTCCAAAGCAAACCCCAAACTCAATTTTCAGATAGCTTTTAAAATTACACTATTGCTATAGTTTTATCGGAAAGACGCCTTTCACTGAACTTCACTTTTTTTCTCTTTTTGTTGAGTTTTCTTTGAACTGGAGTTCTGCCAAACTGGCAAACTGAGACTTATTACTTTTCACGATTTGAATAGCGTTTTAAAAGTGCTCTTTAGAGAATAATCACGAGCTACTTGAAGCGTTTTTGAATAGGTTACTGTAAATACGTACACAAAATCAAAAAGCAAATCTTTAAAACTTTTACAGATATATGTATATATCTAAACTCCTGCCGAAAAGTTAAATATCGCCAAGAATCCCATTTTAAGACATAGTCTGAATATTCCCCCCTGAAACTATCTGTAATTTCAGTGGGTAATATAAAATATAATAATTCTTTGTGATATTTAACTATTCAACAGGAGTTATATACCTATCTGTAAAAATTTCAAAGATTTGTTTTTCTGTTCATATTTCTGTTTTATCTCTTTTCCTGTTCATATTTCTGTTTTATCTGTTTTTCTGTTCATATTTCTGTTTTATCTCTTTTTCTGTTTATATTTCTGTTTTATCTGTTTTTCTGTTATATAACTTCTGTTGAATAGTTAAATATCGCAAAGAAATATTTTAAGACATAGTCTGAATATTGCCCACTGAAACTGTCTGTAATATTCAGACTATGTCTTAAAATATAATTCTTTGCGATATTTAACTATTCAACAGGAGTTATATAACAGAAAAACAGAAAAAACAGATATATAAAGAGAAAAACAAATCTTTAAAACTTTTACAGATAGGTTTACAACTCCTGTTGAATAGTTAAATATCGAAAAGAATCATATTTCAAGACATATTCTGAATATTACCCACTGAAATTGTCTGTAATTTCAGACTATGTAACAGATCTGTAATACAGACTATGTTTTAAAATATAAGAAATATATTTTAAGACGTAGTCTGAATATTGCCCACTGAAACTGTCTGTAATGTTCAGACTATGTCTTAAAATATAAGAATTATATTTTAAACCATAGTCTGAATATTACGGACAGTTTCAATGGGTAGTAGTCGACTACAACATATTCTGTCGACACTGCTACGTTCAGTGGTGGCGGGATGGTCGGCTACATACAACAACAACAACTACAGTATCAGTGGAGATTTCCAGAAACAATGGAAAATCAAGAGAAGATGTTTCCTCAAGGTGACCTTTCATGACACATATAGATTTAAATTTCAGGTTTCCTAAACAATTCTTTACATCCATTTTACACAGTTTTATCTCATAACATCTCTACTGTTTTTTTAACATATGCCCGAATAATATCTGGACATGGGAGATTTCCTGCCTATGTCAAAAATTCGGAAGAAGGGGGGAAATAAATGCATTTGTGGAGGAATGGGTACGGTTTAACACTATTTAATACAGAGTATGGAGAAAGGAAGGACATGAAGATTGTAAACAATGATTTAAGTACAGTACTGATGGTATCAGATAATCTGAAAACCCTAAAGGATAGGATGTCGAAAATGGACAGTCTCATTCCAACTGTTTTAGAGTGTGCAGGTGGAAAGAAAGAAAGCTATTGACTACCCCGAAAGGAATGTTCGTTTGGCTGTTCGGTCCGTGTAAGGTCGGGCCATACTTATTCGGCAGTCGACCAAAAAAAATCCTATCGATACTGCTGCTTTCAGTGGTTTCGTGGTGGTCAGCTGTATACAGGAAGTAGAAGGATATCAATTGGCAAGCGAGTATTCTTCTGTTTGATCTTTTTTGCTTTTTTTAAAGAACGATTCGAAATTCCACTCTTCATTTGCTGTTGGTGAACTGAAATAATGGTTTTTCTAGGCACGGATATTTTCTCTGGCGTCTGTGTCCATAACTTCTAAATGACAAATCACATATATTTCTCCAATATTTTTTTCGTCCAATTTCTGTACAGTTATTAAAACATCAGCGTTGTTAGTCAATGAAATGGAGAGTATTAATTGTGGAACCTTTTTGGAAGCAGACACCAAGGGCGTAGAAACCTCCGTTTCATTCTGACAGTTTCATTTCAACTGTTTGAGAGTGTGCAGGTGGGGAGAAAAATAGCTATTTACTACCCCGAAAGGTATATTAGTTTGACCGATCGGTCCATGTAATATTGGACAATACTTATTCGGCAGTCGACCACCACAAATCCTGTCGATACTGGTGGCGGGGTGGTCGGCTGTATTCAAGAAGAAGAAGCACATTAAATTAAATTCAGTTTATAAAAGATTTCCTTTTTTGATTAATTTAGAGCCCCTTTCTTTGGTTTATTCTTAATCCGGAAATTAAAATAAGAAGATGCCATCCACTGATAATCCAAATAATATCTGGACATGGGAGATTTCCTACCTGTTTCCAAAGATTTGGAAGAATGCAGGAAAATAGATACATTTGTGGAGAAATGAATGCGGTTTACTACTGTTTAATGGAATGTACGGAGATCTCAGAGTAAAGGAAGGACCTGAAGATCGACAATAATAATTTCAGCACAGTGCTGATGGTACGGGGTCATTTCAAAACCCTGAAGGATAGGATGTCAAAGATGGACTGTTTCCTTCCAACTGTGTGAGGGTGTGCGGGTGGGGAGAAAGACAGCTATTGACTACCTCGAAATTAATGTCATTTAGACTGTTCGGTCTATGTAAGGTTGGACAGTATTTATTCAGCAGTTTCAGCAATAGATCACTTCAAATCCTGTCGATACTGCTTCGTTTAGTGATGGCTGAGTGGTCGGCTGTATACAGCAACAAGAAGAAGTGATTGTTTTGGATCGTTGTGTAAAAGCTCTGGAAATAAAATTGGAATCTGCTGGTTCGAAACTTTATTCAAGAAAATTTCATGTAATTTCAGAATAAGTATCGTAAGAGTGAAGGAAAAACCTGAAGATTGTAAATAATGATTTAAGTATGGTACTGGTGGTACCGGGTCATCTCAAAACCCTGAAAGACATGATGCCACAGTTTCATTCCAACTGTTTGAGAGTGTGAAGATGGGAAGAAAGACAGCTATTGACTACCTCGAAAGGAATGTTAGTGTGACTGTTCGATGCGTGTAAGGTTGGACAATGCTTATTCAGCAGTTGACCACGTCGATATTGCTACGTTCAGTGGTGGCGGGGAGGTCGGTTGTATACAAGAAGAAGAAGAGTAAGGTCTGGCCAGCCTTTGGATACGTCTTTCTGAAAGGTTGGGGAGCACCTGATCTGTTTAGAGCAAACAGATCGTTCGCCAGGATAAGGTCTAATGCTTTTTCACGCCTTGCGTCACTGTTTCTGTATCTGTAAGGCTTCCACTCCTCGACTTTCAGCAACGAAGGTTTCAAACCGGTCTGGACAAAAGGTCACGTGCTGTCCGAGGGGGTGAGACGCTTCTAAAAGGGACCAGGAGAGAACGACGAGAGATATATAAGGACGAGAGACGCTGGAGGAAGGTGGTGTCGTTAGCCTCGATTTCAAATGTTTTTTATGTATATTTTGTAAATATAAAACTTATACAATAATCAAGAATATGATTTGTTCGTGTACTCATTTACATAAAAAGTACACTTTGGGAATAGATGATCAACAAGATTAGAGTGGATTTAGATATTGTCACAAGATAAATGGATTAAACACTGCAGCAGCCATCTTGAATGTAAAGCAAAGAATACACGTCTAGAGAGAGGAAGGAACTTTACTGTATCCCAACAGAGTATGATGACCGTTTATATCCTCACCAATGAAAATTGATTCGTTTTTAAGAGAAGTGATGATTTCCTGCATTTTCTAGATCATTTCTTTAATGTGAGCATAGGGATAGTTATAAGCTGAAATGAAAGTTGCTGATTGATTTCCTGTTTGTAGGGGCCGCGGTGGTCTGGTGGTAAGGTTTCGACTCGGGAACCGGAGGGTTTAGGGTTCGAGACTCAATTTCACCGAGGAACCGTCGTGTGAGGGTGGTCTCTTGCACATTAAATCTGTTAGTCCAAACGTCCTCCCGTTGGTGTGGTGTTTTGTTTAGAGGGGGTGCCAGTTCAGGTGCCATCTGACCATAGTTCAAAATAACGAGGTCTGTCCCAAAATAGCCCACGTGTTGCTTTAAACGTGACGTTAATATAACTAAACTAAACTCCTGTGTGTAGTTTGATGGCTACCACATCTTGTTTATACGCTTTGATGACTGGCTGTCATTTTCTACTGAACTATTGCTACTTTTTTGAATTTAGATGTGAAAATATGTATACAAGAAGTCGCCACCAGAAGTCGCCAAAATTAATTGAAAAATAAGAAAGGAACATTAGAAGTCCTTTCTACAAGAGATTTATGGGCTACTGTTGTTCCAACAACAACAAAAAACCACGCGGCCATGCATTCAAGGCTTTCATCTCAGTTCTGACCTCCAAGAATGGCGGAAGACAAGATAGCGCGTTCACGCCTCCGACCCCGCTATCACTCACGGAGGGTCACCGGTCGAGGGTGGGATGCACTGATTTCTTCGCGTCCATTCTTCCCAACAGGAACTGCACTGGGTTCAACGACTGGGACCGTTACTTCTCATCAGCCTCGACTGATGGCAAGAAGGGTCGCCTCAAATGAAGATCTATGCGAAGACCGGGTCGACCAGCGAAGGTCCTCTATTCGGTCATTACTTATTAAATACCTGCATTGTGCTCGGTGGGGGAGAAGATTGGATTCGTTCTAGGTGTGCAGCGCGAGAAAGAAGGAGGGTTCGGGGCTCGGAAGTGCCTTCAGTGGGGAAGCTTTGGTTGCGTTTTCCTTCTATTAGTTCACATACCCTCCGTATGTATATATATATATATATATATATATATATATAAATTAGCAATATAAGAGAAAACGAAACTAATTACGGAAACTGAGCCAAAAACTATTTCGAATTCGAACAAGACTAAAATATAAATTTAAAAAGCTATCATAGTATTTAGTGTGCGCGAATGCAGTTACTACTAAAATACAGATGAATCACATAAATTACCAATATGAGAGAAAACAAAACTAAGTATGGAAACGAAACTAAAAATAGGAATCGAAACTAAAGATTATATCATATTCGTACAAGACGAAAATTTGAAAAAACTATTAAAATTATTTAAAAATTAAAATTAAAAAAACTATTAAAATTATTTAAAAATTTATCATTTTATTTAGAGAGCGCTAATGCTGCTACTACCAAAATACAGATGAGTCTAAATAAATTAGGGAAATATGCGAAGTAAAAAGTAATACAATTGAATGAAAATTACAACAAATAGAAAAAGAGTCCGGCTATATATATATATATATATAATTTATTTTTTAGGTTTAGGTGATGGGTTCTATAATGAATTGTATCGAAATCGAGCACAGCGGGTTTCAAAAACGATCGTTTTGTATTTTTTAGAGGCAACACGAGAGTCTCATAATTAATTCTTACTATTTTATAATACGAGTTTTTGGAATAATTAAGCTGTGAATTGATGGAAAAAATACATATTTGTACCCATCACTTCTTTGGATCTCAAATTTTTTCTTAGCTTTTGGTTCATTTCATTCATCATTTTATTCTATAACTTGTGCACAAAGAAAAATAGGATTGCTGCATTACAATTTTTTGTAGAATTATTACCGTTTTGGTTCAATTTCATTAAAATGTACTAAAAAGAATTTCCTATTTCTCAAGATATATTTTCAAATAATCTTGTTGTATTTTTAGTATTTTGTGTTATAGTTGATATTATGGCTTTTAACCATAATCTTTATAAAATAGTATTTTGTATTATAATTGACAATTCATCTAAAAACTACGATTTTAAATAGTTTTTAAAAAATCCAATTTTTCAAAAATATTCTTTCGAACTTACTCGTATACCTTAAAGGAACAAAACTTATCAGACATTTGGTAAATATTTTATTAAAAAAACATATACGTATTGAATTCCTCTTCCATATATATTTCTCTTACAAAGTTGCCCAACAGTGTTGCAAAAATTGTTGCTTCAAAGAGAGAGATCCTATTTTTCAAAACTTTTCCCGTGAATATAGTCAGATACCGTAAATGAACAAAACTTATCTGACATTTGGCAAATATTTTATTAAAAAAACATATACATCTTGAATTCTTCTACCAGATATCTTTCCCAGACAGCATTGTGAAAATAGTTGCTTTAAGGAGATAATCTTATAAGCTACTAAGCTATCAAAAATAATTTCTTCTTCTTCAGGTGTGTTTGCGTACCTTATAGAGAACGACTGATGATAATTAGAAATGTACATTTTGAAAAGAAAATTAAAAAAAAAACATTAGTACATATCTTTCTTGTGCATGCCCTATAAGCGGAAGAACAATTTGTAAAACTCATTTCACTGAAAGCAATTCATCATTTTTCTCCATAATCTTTTCCAACCGTTGTTTTATTTGTGAAATCTCATTCTTTTCAGAAAATAGTAATTAACTTTTTAGGCCTCATGGCGCATCCAATGGACCATGAGTGATCTAATTAAACACATTTACAAAAAAAAAATCTTTGAGCACACGATTTGCCTGCCCAAACAATAACACACCTTTTCCATCAGATGAGTATTATCGTCTGATTTTTTTTTCTGTTGCCACCAACGTCAGTGTCTGTTCAAACAATCATCCCTGTTCAATCAAGTGTCAGACCTACATCTCTTAATTACCGTCCTCTTAATAAAATTGGCTTGTCTGTCTGTCAGACCGTGGGCAAACAGAGATTTCATTAAGGCCGCTTGGGTGGTTTTGGGTATGTGTTGCGCTGATTTGTTGCTGCGCAAGAAAAATGAGTTGATATGAGGTTGCTTTTGCATTTAGTGCAGATGTTTCATTCGGCTTTCTGAATCGGAAATTTTTTCTCTCCTTGTAATGGTGTTGGAATGAATATAATGAAAATTGTTGTTGTGTTGAATATGCATTGAAAATACAATGAATGAAAAGTAAATAAATCGCTGAATTTTTTGAAGAAGTTAGTGCCATAAAGTGATTATGAATAAATATTTATGCAAAAAGTTCCATAAAACTTACTGAATCAGGCATTTTTAATCCTTGTAATGATGTTGAATTGTTGCAAAAATAATCCGAATGTAATGTAAAACTAATAATTATATAAAATAATTAAATAAACTAATAATTAAATAAAACTAATAATTTTGAAAAATTTAAAACAATTCTTGAAACAATTTAGTAGCATATAATGATTATAAGCAAATATTTATATGAAAAATTCCATACGGCTTTCTGAATCAGGCATTTTTTCTTCTCCTTATAATGATGCTGCGAAAATAATGCGATTGTAATGTAAATTGTTTAATGTAATAATTAAATTGTATTTTCTTACTCCATCATTTATTTCCAATTCGTTTAAAAAATTAAAAATTTCATGGAACAAGTTTGCAACATAAAGTTATTATGACCAAATATTTGTGCAAAAAACTATATACGGCTTTCTGAATCAGGCATAACGATGTGAAAATAATGAGAATGTTATGTAAATTATTTAATGTAAAACTGATAATTAAATTGTGTTTTTTACTGTAAATTGTTTTTGAATTGTAATTGTAAATTTGTAAATTGTATTTTTGAATTGTAATTGTAATTGTAAATTTGTAAATTGTTTTGTAACTTTTATACAAATTCTTTTTTTAAATTATAAATGTCTAGGAACAAGTTAGTAGCATAAAGTGATTATGAGCAAATATTATGCAAGATGTCCCATACGGCTTTCGGAATCAAGCATCTTTTCTCCTTGTAATGATGTTGCATTGTTGCGAAAATAATGCGAAACTAATAATTAAATTTTATTTTCTTACAGGGTCATTTTATACCAATTCATTAAAATTAAAATTTTCTTGGAGCAAGTTAGTAGCGTAAAGTGATTGTGAACAAATTTTTATACGAAAAGTACCATATGGCTGACTTTTTGAACCAGCTTTGTAATGATGTTGCATTGTTGCTAAAAAGATGCGAATGTAACTTAAATTGTTTAATGCAAAACTAATAATTAAATTGCATTTTTTAATTGCTTCATTTTATAGCAATTCTTTTTTTAAAAATTGTTGTAACAAGTTAGTACTATAAAGTGATTACGAGGAAATATCTATCCAAAAAGTACCATAGGACTTTCTGAATCAAGCATTTATACACACACACACACTCATATATATATATATATATTAGAAAATGACACATCTTGTGTCTACGTCCTTGTGTGTGTTATTGAGTTTCATATCTTGTGTGTTATTGAGCTCCACATTCTTGTCTGTCATTGAGTTCCTCATTCGTGTGTGTCATTGAGTTCCACATCTTGGGTGTCATTGAGTTCTACAATGTGTGTCAATGAGCTGCACATTGTATGTCAGTGAGTTCCACATCATTGTTTGTCATGGAACTCCACATTGTGTGCCATTGAGTTCCATATCTTATGTGTGATTGATTTCCACATTTGAATCTGAAATAACATTATCAATACGTGACAATATTATTTAAGATTCAAATTCCAAAAGAATTTGAAAGAATTCCAATCTCACAATCAATAACTGTACCTATAGCTCAAATAATTATTTAAAAAAAAGTCGATGATTTATTTCTTGATAATGTGCCACAGCATATTAACAAATTACAGCGACTTCTTCATTTGAATAATAATTAAAAGCAAACAAATCATTTTCTGCCTTATCTTGTAAAACACACTACAAGAACCCAAAACGAGTTACACTTGTAAAAATTCCAAGCAATCATTCTTTCTCACATTATCTTCCAAACTAATTACAACCCCCCCCCATGACAAATATTGTCCTGATATAGCTTTTTAAAAAATTCTCAATGATCATCACTTGAAACCTTTGAAAAAATCAAATCCACAGGTAACGCAATCGATTATTCATTCCTCATCCAAAAAACTGTAACAAAGTAAAGATAATGGGGCCTCTTCGATTTACATTGCCCACATATGTTCATGAAAATAAAAAATCTGTTGCAGACCAAAAGAAGCAACTAATTATGCAAATCATATGACCAGTCACGACTGGATGTTTTTATTTTATCCTTTCCTGCCATTAAAGTGAGTCGTAGCGAAAAAGAAATCATTGTTAAGACACGGCCCAAGTATTAATCATGTTTTCGCATGTAAAACATGGGATCATGGCCGAAAGGGGGGGGAGGATATTAACTGGGGTGGGGGGAAGGAAGCAATTTACTGCCTTGATCATTGGATGTAATCCTACTCGGTTTAGGGTTCGTGATACCGTTTTGTCTGGGGTCGGAATTGTTTGTTTTGGTTTGAACAGTGTTTTAGATTTATTGCTGTTCAAATTGAGGTTTTTTTTTAATTCCTCCTATTTATTCACCCTCTGCCTATGTATATTCATATATCTTGTTCAAATTTTCAATCCTTAACAGAATACTTGTTATTCATCCACTCTAAGTTCAAATTCCTTTTTTAAAAACATGTAGTTTATGACATTTGATGTTAATATAGTTTTTTTTTCAAATATTAATTCATTAAATAATTTATTTTAAACAGAATCGTCAAATTCGTTCCCAATTCTACTAATGGTTGCCAAGCTAAAAATTTAATTAAGTAATATAAAGAATATATAAAACTTGTAGTTGATGTCATTTGATGTTAGTAAAATTTTTTTTCAAATATTAATTTATTTATTAAATTTAATTATTTTAAACAGAATTGCTAAATTCGTTTCCAATTCTTCAAATAGTCACCAAGCTAAAATTTTTAGTAAGTAATTTATAAAACTTAAAGTGGATAACATTTGATATTAGTACATTTTTTTTTCAAATATTAATTCATTAATTAAATTTAATTACTTTAAACAGCATCGCCAAATTCATCCCCAATTATCCAAATGGTTGCCAAACTAAAAATTTTGGTAAGTAATATAAAGTAATATATAAAACTTGCAGTGGATGACACTTGATGTTAATACAGTTTTTTTTTTCTTTTCAAATATCAATTCATTAATTAAATTTAATTATTTTAAACAGAATCACCAAATACGCTAACAATTTTACAAATGGACGCCAAGCTAAAAATCCTCCTACTCGGTTTGAGGTTCGTGATACCATTTTGTCTGGGGTCGGAATTGTTTGTCTAGGTTTGAACAGTGTTTTAGATTTATTGCTGTTCAGATTGATTTTTTTTTTCAAATTCCTGCAATTAGTTCACATTCTTCCTATTCATATTTATATACCTTGTTCAGATTTTCATGCGTTAATAAAATACTTGTTATTCATCCACTCAAAATTCAAATTCATTTTTTAAAAACTTGTAGTTTGTTACATTTGATGTTAATATAGTTTTTATTTCAAATATTAACTCATTAAATAAATTATTTTAAACAGAATCACCAAATTCGTTAACAATTTTCCAAATGGTTAAACAATTGGTTAATGGTTACAACAAACAATTGGTTACAATTAACAATTGGCTAATGGTTACAACAAACAATTGGTTACAATTAACAATTGGTTATAATGAATTGTTAAACAATGGTCAACAATTTTCCAAGTTAAAAATTTTTGCAAATGATATAAAAGTAATGAATAAAACTACTGGGGGATGACAATACAGTTTTTTTATTAACTCATTAATTAAATTTAATTATTTTAAACAGAATTGTCAAATTCGCTACGGAAATATTTGTCTTGGTTTAAACAGTGTTTTAGATTTATTGCCAGTCAGATTGCTTTATTTTTTTTGTTCAATGCCTCCTATTAGTTCCCACTCTCCCTATACATATTCACATATCTTGTTCAAATTTTCAGTCGTTGTTAAAATACTTGTTATTCATCCACTCTTAGTTCAAATTCTTTTTTTTTAACTTGTGGAGGATGGTATTTGATGTTAGTATAATTTTTTTTCAAGTATTAATTCATCAATTAAATTTAATTATTTTAAACAGAATAGCCAAATTCATTCCCAACTCTCTAAATGGTCGCCAAGCTAAAAATTTAATTAAGTAATATATAAAACTTGCAGTGGATGACAATTATTACAGGTTGTTTTTTAATATTAACTCATTACTTAAATTTAACTATTTTAAACAGTATCGCCAAATTCACTCCGAATTCTCCAAATTGTGCCAAGCCAAAAATGTTAGTAAGTAATATATAAAACTTGTTGTGGATGACATTTGATGTTAATACAATTTTTTTTCAAATATTAATTCAGTAAAGGAATTTAATTATTTTAAACAAAATCGCTGAATTCGTTTCCAATTCTCCAAATGGTCGCCAAGCCAAAAATGTTAGTAAGTAATATATCAAACATGTTGTGGATGACATTTGATGTTAATACAGTTTTTTTTTTAAATATTAATTCATTCATTAAATTTAATTATTTTAAACAGAATCGCCAAATTCATTTCCAATTCTTCAAATGGTCGCCAAGCTAAAAATTTTAGTAAGTAATATAAAGAATATATAAAATTTGTAGTGGATGACACTTGATGTTAGTACAGTTTTTTAAATATTAATTAATTAATTTAATTTAATTTTTTTAATTATTTGACGATTTTGTGGTGTAAATATATTTTATATGTTTAATCAATTTTATAAGGAACTATTTTAGTCACATTTTCTAAAATGAAATTTTAGAATTCTGAACGAATATTAAATGAATCACTGTAAATAGTTTCTTTCATTACCATTCTGTAGGAACACCAATTTTTACAATTCTAAAAGAATACAAAAATCTAATACATAAAAAGTGCATATTTTTTCTTTCTTCTTTTATATACTATACCGTTCATCCTATTTCGATAAAACAATGACAAATTATTAATTGATTGCACTTAATATTATTTCTTTCGGTGGCAGCAACACCCCGGGTACCAGCTAGTAAGCGATATATACATTCACAGAATTAATTACAAATCTGTATGCACTGATCGCAAACAAAAACATCTACCAAAGCACGTTTTCTTTAATTATTATTATTATTTCGGAAAAAACTATTCTACCGCCACCTTAGCTCCAAACAGAAACAAAATGACATCTGTTCATCTGTAAGAACATTAGCCACACTCACGTCCGATCGAAAATGAATGCCTTCCGAACGAAATCCTGCTTAAAAACCCGGAACGCTTCATCGTTTTTAAACCCCCTCCCCCCCCCTTCTTAGTCTGGGGGGGTGGAGCGAAACGAACGCCTTCCTTTAATCCCAGCTCAACCCCAAGCAAAGTATCACGTCTTCAAACCCAACTATTTGTACCAACAACGAAGATCATTGATAGTACGTCCCTATTAGGAACTATTAAAATGGGCCTTTTTAAGCGGAAATGTTCCCCCGGAGTCTGCAATTACACAAACCGGTGGGGCGGAATATGTTTTCTCCACAAACCCTTAATAGAAGTTAAAGAGTAATCGCTTAAACATGGGGAATTTTTTTTTTCTTTTCGCTCAATGCCATTGTTTGAAGGGGAGGTAGGCGGTTCCCGGCGGTGGTTGTTTTAGATGGCAATCGGTCAACCGCAAATCAGAATAAGTTTTATTGCTTTCGTTGGGAAGAGATGGGAAGTTTTGATTTGATTCGTTTGTGTGAATGGTTTGATATTGAGCATAAGTCACGTTGGCGACGAGAATTTGGTTTGGGGGTCTTTGGAGAGAGTTTGTTTGGTTCATTTTTTGTCGCAAGAACTATATGTGGCCAAGTTGCGCCAAGCAGATGGTAAAAAAGCAGGAGAGAGAGATGCTAGGCATTTGACATTTACTGAAAAAAAAGGTAGTTGTGCTGAAATAATTGGTCAAAAGAGGGCGTTGCTATGCGCGCCATAGTTTCGAATAAAAACTGTAACTGTAGTTGAAATCGTAATGATGTAAGCCGCATTGTGGCATTTCTTTTTTCAATCTTCATTTAACTCATACAAGCTCAATTTGTAATGTGTTCATTTACTCGTCCAACATCTTCTTTGAATACGGATCGAACTATTGTCTGATCGTTTAGTAGCCACTGTAGTAGGACAAATGCGTACTTCCATTTGCGTACTTGTCATAAAAGGACAGCAAATCACGCGTAGCTCTTTGAAAAAAAATAGCTAGGAATGATTAGTCTAGGTTTGCTAAAAACATGGTATCAGTTGGCTAGAGTATTTGGCGGGAATTTTAAGATATTTTAAATTATCCGACTACTTTCAAAGGAAAAATTTTGAAAAATTAAAATTTTTTAAAAACTATTTTTAATTTTTACATGTATTGTGAAGAATAAAAACTATAAATATAATAAAAGTATTTGAGAATGCAATATATTTTGAGAAATGAGAAAAAAAAAGCAGTAAATTTTAATAAAATTGAACCAAAATGGTTAACTACTCAAAATGGTCATGCAGCCATCCTATTTTTCTTTGCATACAATTTGTAGAAAATAATGATGAATGAAAGGAACTAAAATCTAAGAAACATTTTGAGATACCAAGAAGCCATGGGTATAAATATGCATATGTATTCATTTCTTCCATCAATTTACAACTTAATTTTTCTGAAAAAAACTGTATATGAAAAAGTATTTCATCCAAAATAAGACTTTTGGTACCTTTCATTGTCTATATTATTTAAAACACAAGCTGACATTTTCATGTAAATGCCTCTATTAGGTTCTGAGATATCGTGTTAACGGTGGAGAATTTTTATGAAAATTAAAGTTTTGAGAAAATGGAAGTGAAAGAAAGATTTTTGCTTAAAAATAGGTGACCCTGGAGGATAGGTCAGACCTTCCTTTTCCTAGAAAAGATAGATTGTTTTGGAAAGCAGAAAGTCTGAACTAGAAGAAATAACAAAAAGAAATTCGCCTGTGTGGTTTATAACCTGTGTTTTTAACGTAGTCGGATATATATACATATGTGTGTGTGAATGTATATGTGTGTGGGGGTATATATATATATATATACACACATACACACACACACATATCACGGGCGAGAGAAATAGAGGTAGAAATTTCACCCCGTCATTTTCACGAGAGCGAGAAGGAAGGGGTTAAAATGATTTTTATACGATCTTAATTTTAGAAATTCATATATTTCTGTTAATTCAGATATTTCTGTTAGTTACAGTTTTTGGAGGGGTTTTCTGGAATTATTCTGCAAAAAAAACTAAATTACTTTTCCAAAATGTTGAAAAATGGATTATAACGTAATTCGGTAAATAAAGAGTTGAAAACCAAAATTCATAACATTTATATTTTTATTGCTGAATTGATATTTTTTCTAAAATTAAGATCGTATAAAAATCATTTTAACCCCTTCCTTCTCGCTCTCGTGAAAATGACGGGGTGAAATTTCTACCTCTATTTCTCGGGCCCATGATATTTCCGGGCTGGCCTATTCAAAAGGAATGAGCCAAAAATATTAAAGCAATCCATTTCTTATGCCCAGAATCATGTTTATTTCTTAATATATACGCCAGATGGCACTGCCCTAGAGTATTTGCAATGTTTTTAGAGATAGCTCATTTATTTTAAACTAGATGTCAGCAGAAAGGAAACTCGGTACTATCGTCCTGATTGGGATGTTGGCCTACGCATCTCATGCTTTGAAATGTATCACACAAGAAAAAATGACTGGTATTTATTTACATTATGTGTATATGCAATAAAATGATGTTTGAATGCTTAAAACACATATTTTTTATTTTTTCTCTTTGTTGGAAAACTAGAATTCAGTCATAATTACCCTGAATTTGAACGTTTTCAATTTTTTTAAAAGAATTTCAAGCTAATGTAGGAAATAATTTTACATACACCCAGTTTTAAGCAATTTTCTTTAATAAAAAAATAGGTTCTTTTATGACAATTTTCTTCAGCGACCGTTAAGGGGTTCAGTAGATGATATTTCTGAAAATAGCTAGGAGACTTTAAAATTGCGAAATTATAAAATATCGAAAAGCTGTCGGAGGTAAAATATTTTTGAAAAATTTTGAGAACGCCATTATTCGTAACATAGTGCAACTTTTCGCACAAGCAAAATAACTGTCTTCCTTAATCGATATTTACGACAATGTCGGGAGGGAAGCAGGCCTAGAAAAATGTAAAATGCATCAAAAAAGTTGATGTAAACTCTTTTAGATAAAGCAGGAGCCTAAAATTATTCAAACCCCGGCTTAATTAGGGGCTAATTAAAATTTTCATTCTTCTTGGTTAACGTATTTAATCAATCGTTAACACGTTGTTCGAAGCAAGTTTTCTTTTGTGCACAGTGAAGTTTATTGAAAGGAGTAATTAATTTAAGCCCTGAAGATAACAATGTAAATGGGCTTCCCTTGCTCTTTAAATTTCAAACAAAATATGCATTGCAAAATATCTGGCGAAAAAGAAATCTTTTAACGAAAGACGGAATTTTCAGCTGATTTAAATTCGGTAAAAAGAAGTTTAATGGACCACCATTAGTTGCAATATTAAGATTGTTTTACTTGTCCTCTTGCTCGTTACTTGTTATTTCCTATTATCAATTTCCCCCACTTATTTTCTCTTATCAACTTTAACGTCCTTAATTCCTCTTATTAATTTGCCCTCCTTATTTCCGCTTATCAATTTTCAACTCCTTATTTCCTCTTATCAACTTTCCCCTCTTGATTTCATCTTATCAATTTTCTCCTCTTGATTTCATTTCATCAATTTCCCTCTCATTATTTCCTCTTATCAATTTCCCCTCCTTATTTCATCATATCAATTTCCACTCCTTATTTCCTCTTATCCATTTTCCTTCCTTATTTCCTCTTATCCATTTTCACTCCTTATTTCCTCTTATCAATTTCCCCTTCTTATTTCATCATATCAATTTGCACTCCTTATTTCCTCTTATCTATTTTCCTTCCTTATTTCCTCTTATCAATTTTCACTCCTTATTTCCTCTTATCAATTTCCCCTCTTTATTTCTTCTTATCAATTCCCCCTCCTTATTTCCTCTTATCAATTTCCACTCCTTCTTTCCTCTTATTAATTTTCCCCTCTTGATTTCCTCTTATCAATTTCCCTCTCCATAATTCCTTTTATTGATTTCCCTCTCCTTATTTCCTCTTATGAATTTCCACTCCTTATTCTTATCAATTTCCACTCCTTATTTCCTCTTATCAATTTCCCTCTCCTTATTTCCTCTTATTAATTTCACTCTCCTTATTTCCTCTTATCAATTTCACTCTCCTTATTTCCTCTTATCAATTCCACTCTCCTTGTTTCCTCTTATCAATTTCCATTCCTTATTTCGTCTTATCAATTTCCCCTCCTTATTCCTTCTTATGAATTTTGCTCCCCTTATTTCCCCTTATCAATTTACCCTCCTTATTTCCTCTTATCGATTTTCCTTTCCTTGTTTCCTCTTATCAATTTCCCGTCCTTCTTCCCTCTTATCAATTTTCCCTCATTGTTTCATCTTATAACTCCCCCCCCCTTATTTACGGTTATCTAGTTTCCCGCCTTATCATGATTTCTCCCCTCATCAATCCCTTGGGTTCGTATGATGCATGGTGTCAGAAGATAATAATGATCAATCCTTTATAAGAAAACACAACACAGATGACATTTATTTACAGGACGAAGACAGGACAGCACAAAGACGACAAAGAGCGGCTAAACAGGATTCAGCAGGACAGGGAATCTTTGAAGGATTCTGCCAACGCTCACGTATGTCTCTCCAAACAGCTGAAACTACTCCTCTGTCTCTTCTTGCTTTAGCTGCCGACACTCTAATTCACACAACGCGATTACTTCTCAGTTCAGGACTGCTCCGTTCCCGACGACGACACAACAGGCAGCGACACACGACTCAAGTTTTGTCAGAATACGTTACACAGCAATTCAGCTCTCCTTTGTTGCTTCAATATTCTCCCGGTGACTCCTCCGCTCAGGACTCCTATCCACAGATAATGCAGTACCTCTCAGTTCATTATTGACACACACAACAGAATTCGACAGAAAACACAACGACGGTACATAACGATCCAGCAGACTTTCATTCAGAATTCCTCAGGTCTAGACCTCTCAATTCAGGTCTACTCGGTTCTACTTGGCCCACTTCTCAGTTCAGGACTTTCCCAACGACGACACAGGCTTCTACAAATTGCGGCACACGGCAATTCAGCACTAATTCATTGCTTTGGTATTCAGCCGGCGACTCCTCCATTCAGGACTCTTATCCACGGCTAATGCAGTATCTCTCAGTTCAAGTCTTCGTGATCGACCACACTACCATACAGCTCCAACTTCAGAGTTGCTGATCTTATATAGCAGCGGAAGGCGGGGCAAAAAGTTTCTGGACCCATCAGGATCATTCTGGACGTATCTCGGTTTCTAATGAATGGATCTGGAAAATTCTCAAAGTTTCGGGTATTATCCATTTTGTAGCCAAAGCTGCCATATTTGTCGCCAAGCTCTAAGATCTCTGATGTGACATCCGGGTGCCATTTAATACAGATGACTGTAAATAAGTCTTCCTAACAAGGGCATTATTAGTAAGAGAAAGCAACATTACAGTTTTATAGCATTATTTATGCATAGAATTTATGTGATGAGATACAGTATGACTGAGTTCTTGTTCATCAAACGTTACAATTCGCAGAATTCTTAATATTTTATTACTACTCTTATTTAAAAAATGAAATTTTGATTCTGTTTTTCTTCTGCTTTCTAACATCGAGGAGAAATGTTGGCGAGAATTTAAAATGCTGGCGAAAGTTTCTCGAGTTTCGCAGAAAAACGTAATCTGAAATATCAAAGATTGCGATAAACGCAAGGTTAAAAGACTAATATACTTAACTGAAACAAGTGCAATTAAAATATTAAAAATTAAACAAAAAAATGCCTGCATTCCTAGAAGATATTTCATTTCAACATTCGATCTGTCAAAACATGAAATATTTTATTTTTACTATCACTTTTTAACCCTAAAATCATCTGAGATGATGGACAATTTCTTATTATAAAAAAGTTCTTATTATATATAAAAACAAAAAAGCCAACCAAAAAGGAACATAGCCTAATCTATTATTGTTAATTAATTTAGATTCATCTGTATTTTAGTTGTAGCTGCATTTGCGCTCACTAAATGCGATGTTTGGTTTTTTAAAATTTTAAACTTGTTTGAATCCGAAATCATTTTTAGTTTCATTTCCATAATTAGTTTTGTTTTTCTTTCGTTTACTTAACTATATTAATGTAGATTTTTTTCATAAATAGGCCTTATTGCATTTTTGTGAACTTTTTGTTGTTTCATTCCAAATTAAATTTTGTTTTCGATTTTGAGCTAATTAGTTTCGATTTAATTTTTGTTGACTCTGGAAATGGGTTTTAATTATTTTAAGTCTTTTATGGTTGTTTAATTGTTTAGAAAATAGTTTCCTTTACTTAATTATTTTGCAACTTCAAATACTCTGAAGCAAATTCCTTATTATAAATCGAGTGTTATATCTTTTAACAAATGTCAACCAAAGAAAAAAATATATCGAAGGACAGGTCGAGTCAAGAAAATGAATGACGATGCTTGGAAATGATTAATAATTGCGTTCCCAAAAGCTTTTGCATTCATTTGAGCGTGAATCCCGTCAACACCACACGAAAGCACTCGTGAGATATTCACCGATTTTAAAATGCCGAACTCGTCCTATTTCAGTCGAGCCCTTCAGAGGGATGCATTTGAATGAATGAATGTGTGCTCAGAATGGGATTGGATTTTCAATTAACTCATTAGAATTGGAAGGGAAAAGTTTATCACTGTGAAATTCGGTCTTAGGAATATTTGGAGGGTGGCAGCTCAAACGATTCGTATAGCTCGAATAATTTTAAAGTCATTGGTTCAGAAGCGGATAAAGGATGTTAGATGATGTTCCTTAGCAGAAAACTTCGCAATAAAGCAGAATTGCTCTAAGGCTGAAACGGCATGTTTCATAGTTTAATACA
>JAPMOQ010064884.1:118836-130845 GCA_026543055.1 Argiope trifasciata | reverse complement strand
GACGAAAATGCTGTTTATTGCTCTCCATATTTAAAAGGGCACCATCCAAAAACTACTGCGAAGAATCAGCTGCACTTTTTCACACTCAAGCCTTGCTATATCAGCTCTTAAAACATAAAATGATTTTGCGGTTTAAGTATGAAATTGGGTGCGAAAAATGCAATTAAATCCTTTTTCAGGAAAAAACGAAATTACTTTCCGAACAACCTAATAGATTATTAGTTAGCTATCACTATTATAGATTACTAGTTATTACTACAGTAATTTATAGATTATTAGCTAGTTATTACTATGTGAGATAACTGGTTATTACTATAGTAATTTACAGATTACTAGTTATTACTACAGTAATTTATAGATTATTAGCTCGTTATTACTATGTGAGATAACTGGTTATTACTATAGTAATTTACAGATTACTAGCTGTCTATTCCTAATTTAGATTACTAGCTATTACTATAGTAATTTATAGATTACTAGCTAGCTATTACTATTATAGATTACTGGTTATTACTATTATAGATTACTGGCTATTATTATTGTAGATTACTAGCTGTATTACTATTATAGATTATTAGCTGTTACTACTATAGATTACTAGCTGTTCACGTGGAAATTTTAATGTATATGTACGAAAAACAATCAACTAATGACAAATAAAAAAATGAAGCTTAAATTAAAAACAATGCATTTTAAAATATAAGCATGCACGAAAAATCTATAACATAAATACAATTTAATAAAAAAACAAACGACTAACGTAAAAACAATTGATTTACATTTTATATCCAAAATAAAACAAAACAGCAAATCAAGTCCGGTCCAATCCACTTTATTTATGAATCGAGATGGAGATAGCTACAACAGTATTATACACATAATTTTTAAACTTTTAGGTTAAATGAAAACACAGTTGTCAACAGTCACGTGCACATGTCTGACTTTCCTGCGTCAGTTGGGGTGAAGCAATGCAAATTAGGAATTTTTTTTATTTCCTTTATTCTGTTTTCTTTGCATTTAAAAGTACCTCAGAATGAATCCGAAAGATCGATTCATTAACAACATATGATTTTAAATTCATAAAACACTAAAAAAAATACATAGAATCGTTTGAAATAATCGGTCGAAATTTTTCAAAGCCTAACCTCATTTCTGTTGGGGAAAAAAAACTGGAGCTCTACTTATCTTTGGCAGGATTTGGCCTCAGTTTTTAAAGAGGAAGTTAGTTTTGAATGAATAAAAAAGGAACCATCCAATGAACCGGCCTAAAAAGTAGTCCTCTTCCTGACTCTAATCTATCTTTGTGCTACATTTCACCGTCTGGCGAGATGGAGTCACATCCAACCAAACTTGCACATTTACAATATTAGGATCAAGACTATGACTTTGGATTGAAAAGATACAATTATTGTGTTGATATTTTTTCAAATAAGCAACCAATTAAAGTTCTTCTCAGTTTTTCGGGAGAATCCAAAAGGATTCAGGAAACTGCATTAAATTGTAAATAATTTATCAAGAGAAGATTTTAGGAATCAATTTTTAAATATAGAACAACTAACTGGGACCCGACGCTTTGCTGCCGCCGAAAAAAATTATATTTAAGTGCAATCAGTCAATCCATTGGCCCTGTTTTATCGAAATCGTATAAAACGGTACCTAAAACACGAACAAACAAATATTCATTTTTATATATCAAATTCGTGTATTCTTTTAGAATTGTAAAACTTGGTGTTCTTTCGGAAAGGGAATGAAAGAAACCATTTATGGTATCTCGTCATTCATTTCCTATTCGTTCGGAACTCTCAAATTTATTGTTAAAAAATGTGATTAAAATATTTTCCTTTAAAATGGAGTAAACATAGAAAATATATTTATAACATAGAATCGTTAATGAAGTTAAAAAGATAACTTTTGAAAATGAAGATGATGCAAAATGATTTGTATTACAATATTTTGGGTGGTTTCTTCGAAAAACGCTAAAATTCATTTAAAATATAAAACCGGCAGAGTCTCCCCAATACTTTCTAGCATCATCTGTCATAAAGTCGTTACCTCTTAGAGTCACTTGCAAAAGATTTGCGTGCTATACTACAAAGTATTAGCCTTTCACTTTGATTTATTTCTACAGAATCTATTCTCTTCGGCGAGTTATTTGGTGATTATTTTTTGGTAAATAAATGCTGTTGGGATTTGACTTTTTAAAATTTGAGATGCTTATAGTTATAGCTTAGCTAGTTATAGTTTATGGTTATCCTTCTAACCGTACCGTAGGTGTAAGAAATAAGCTGACCCAGTTTCACAGAAATAGGACGAACGGTTTAGGAAGGCATAAGACACACACAGACGAACATTCGTTTTTATTTATATGGACTATTATTAAGTAAAATTTTTAAAAATATTTTTGTCATTTTTGAATAATGATTATTAAATGTTTGCAAAAAGATAAAATTTTTGTATTTCAAACAGAGTAATTTCCATTCAATGGATCTAAAATCTAAATATACTAAAGATTTTATTTTTTTAAAAAATAAAATAATTCTTTAAGTAAAATTACAAACAAATAATATTTTTTTTTAAATAGCAAAATTTTTAAAGATATTTTTGTCATTTTTGAATAACGATTATTTCATTATTTTAAAAGATAAAATCTCTGTATTCGAAACACAATAATTTCTACACAACGAATCCAAAACCTAACTACACGAAAGAATTTATGTTTCTACACTGAAGAATGCATTTAGATTATTGCGTGATGCCATCCGGCAAGTGCAAGTGAGAAGCATTCATCTCAATCGGATGAGCGCATAACAGACACACAGACTCATTTTTATATCGAGAGATAAAACATTCATCACTCCGCGATCTGGGCTTCCCGGTTCGGACATGGCTGTTCTGTGTTCCATCTATTGTATGAGATGTATGAATGAGCCCCCCTGACTTCTGCCCTATAGGTGCTCAGAATCTAATTCAGCAAATCAGAGTTTCACAGTTATAAATTCTTATCTATACACATTATGTATATAGTTTTTATATATACACCTTATGTCTTATGTATTACACATTCACTATAACTACATTGTACGATACCAACGTCCTGGCCTAGAAGGTAGCATGTCTTCCTCGTGATCTGGGCGTCCTAGGTTCGTGTTCCTGCGTGTTATTCTGTGTGTTTTATCTGTGAGATGGATGAATGTGCCATCCTGTAAAAAGGGGTTGTGCAATGTGCGAATGTGTGTCTCCTTCGTTTGAGCAGGAAGTCAGACTTCTGTCCCCTGGGTTTCCAGGGGTCTTTACCCTCAGAAGCTACTGCACCCTCTTGCCGTGGAAACACCCTAACAACGACATCATCATTAAGCATTCATCAAAAACAAATACCAACTTTCTTCTAATAATTGAAAAGGCTGTCGCTCCAACCTAGAGGAGTTTTGAAGGTCTGGTGGATAAGGTCTTGGCTTCAAAACCAGGGGGTTTCAGGTTCGAGACTCGATTCCACCGAAGAACGTGTGAGGGGGTCTCTTGCACGTTCAATCTGTCAGGCCAAACGTCCTCCCGCTGGTGTGGAGAGGGGGTTGCCAGCTGAGGTGTCGTCCTCGTCATCTGAGCACGGTTCAAAAGGACGAGGTCCGTCCCAAAATAGCCCTCGTGTTGCTTCAAAACGAGACTTTAATATAACTAAACTGAACTAGGGGAATTTCGAGCTTCTAAACACCGAATATAATCCCTTCCATCCAATCACGACTCGTTCCCTTTTGAATAATCTTCGTTTATTTATTTACGATTTACCCGAAGTGTCAGAGATGGTTTCGTTTCATTTCAAAGATGCCCTCAATGCATGTTTGGAGATGAAATAAATGCTATTGAGATTTGATTTTTTAAGATAATTGCTCTATTCCTCTGCCCATTTCGAAGATGTAAGCAATCCACTGACCAGTTGGATCGCAATCGGATGAGCGGTTTACTAAAGCATAAGAGACACACAGACAAAAATTCATTTTTATTTATATAGATTATTACTAAGTAAAATTTTTAAAGATATTTTTGTCACTTTTCAATAATAATTACTACATAAGATCTTTAAAAAATAAAATAAAAAATTTATATTTAGATGATTGCCTATAACCATCCTGTAAGAGCAATCAGCATATTGTCGAAGTTTCATCGCAATACAGCAATCTCTTAAGAGACATACAGACAAGCATTCATTTTTATTTATACAGATAAAACATTTATCAAAAACAAAAACCCAATTTTAGACTAATAATTGAAAGGTTTTCAGCAAAACGGCTGTAGCTTCAACCGAAGGGAATTTTGAGCTCTTAAAAATCGATGTCAAAATATTCCTTCCATCCAATCACAGCTCATTCCATTTTAACCATGGCGGTTGTGGCCTGGTGGTAAGGTCCCGGCTTCAAAACCGGAGGGTTTCAGGTTCGAGACTCGATTCCACCGAAGAACGGTTGTGTGAGGGGGTCTCTTGCACGTTCAATCTGTCAGGCCAAATGTCCTCCCGCTGGTGTGGCGTGGTGTGGAGAGGGGGGTGCCAGTTCAGGTGTCATCCTCGTCATTTGGCCATGGTTCAAAATGAAGAGGTCCGTCCCAAAATAGCCCTCGTGTTGCTTTGAAACGGGACGTTAATATAACCAAACCAAACTAAAATCCATTTTAACCATTTTAGTTTACTAACCCATTCATGTCTAACGTTAAAAAATTGGAATTTTTCATGAAATTTCTATATGTTAGTTAAAAAAATATAATAAAGAACGATTTTATGTGAGGGGTGTTCCAAAAATGGAACATTAGACATGAATGGGTTAAGATACCATTTGCGCAACGTGTCAAAGATGATCAATGATGCCTTCAAGAACTAAATGGCCATCGAATCCAGCAAAGCAAACAAGCTTTCTAGATGGCGCAAGTGACTGGAACGGTAAAACGCAGTAAAATTTCTCTGAAAGCCCAAACGCCCTGATTTTGTTCCACAGTAGACCAATTCCTTCGATCGTAAAACAGAATATATATATCAGACGTGACGAAAATGGTTTTACAGCGGCCTTAAAACTGCGTGAAATATGGACAAGACAGCACTTAATTTTATTAATCCTGAAACTAAAACACTCCAGCTAGTGCCTTAGGGGATTCGAATTATTTGCTTAATATTTATAGAACATTCGTGTTCTTCACCATCCCAAGGGGTATAACTAATAACGACTTGCGCGTGCCATGCTTGATTATAAAGAACATGGTGGATATACCTGCTCAATAGATTGCCCATTTTTTTGCAACAATTTTTCTGTATTTGAAAAGGTTATTATTCAACGTTTTGGAGGGGTAATGGCTCAGTCATGTTGATAAGAGTGACGGTCATGGTCATATGACTTAGTGGAAAGAAGGCAGTGCTGAAAGGTAGGCAGATGTTAAACCACACCTTAAGTTATTATTAAACGGTGCTTTAAATATTGGATGGTAAATTGAGTCCTTTCTTTTTGTGCTGACAGTTTTGTGGTGGTGAACATTATTTTTGGTTGCATCACATTTTTAATGTTCACCTAGCTATCTTAAGGTATTAAGGTTCAAAAGGAAAAATTTTGAAAATTGGATTTTTTAAATACTATTTAAATGAATGGTTTTAAGATGAAATTTTTAATTTCTATTTAAATACCTAAATTAATTTTTGAGTTGTCATACTAAAGGTGGAGAATGTATATGATAAAATTGAAGTTAAAAGACAAATTTTAAACCCTGAAAAATATGAATGTATAACCAATTATGATATAAAATACTATAAATACAACAAAATTGTTTGGAAATATAATAGATTTTTGAGAAACAGGAAAACGTGTAGGCAATTTTAAGGAAAATGGATAAAACTCTAAAAACTAATGGTTAAAACTCTACACAAAAGTGTAATGTAGCAATCCTATCTTTTTTTGTACACAAGTTATAGAGTGTATAACTTGTGTACAAAAGCCAAAAATTATGAGGAAATGTGTGTATAAATAGATATGTGTAGATATGTATATATATATATATATATATATATATATATATATATATATATACTCAAATATACGAATATTATATATTCGTATATATAATAAAATGTACACATTATGGGTAAAATATATATACATATATATAATACGCACACATATAAAATATACGCATTTCCATAAATTTACAACTTAATTGTTTTAACAACACCTTTAAATGAAAAAGTATTTCACCAACAATCAAACTTTTGTCTCCTTTCATTGCTCACATTATTTAAAACACACTCAGAAATGTTTGTGCAAATACCTGTATTAGTTTTTGAGATATCATGTTAACGGTGGAGAATTTTCATGAAAATGGAAGCGAAAGACAAATTTTAGAAGAAAAATCTGTGATCCTGGATGAAACGTCTGACCTTCGTTTTTTAAGAAAATTTAAACTGTTTTGGAAAGACGAAAGTTACAAGAAATAACAATTTAAAAAATCGTCAATTTGGATGTTTTTAACATAGTCGGATGCCTTAATCTGAATTCCCGATGACGAAATTTAAGCTTATTTTAAACTCGGAAAATTATATTTAATGAAGGCGAAAGTTTTTTTCTCCTAAAGGGGAAAGAGTTATCTGACGTGCATATGATCAGATGGGTTTAGTTTAGTTAATTTTATTAACAAAGTTTAGTTTTATTTATTTTCAAAGCAAGACTCAGGCTATTTTGGGACGGACCTCGTCCTTTTGAACCACGGTCAGATGACGAGGGAGACAATTGAACTCCCCCCCCTCCAAACCACACCCCACCAACTTGAGTACGTTTGGCTTGACAGATTTAACGTGCAAGAACCCCCCTCACTAAAGAGATATCTTCGGTGGAATCGGATATTGAACCTGAAACCCTCCGTTTCCGAAATCGAGACCTTACTACCAGGCCAACGTGGCGCCTAACGCAATGGGATAGTTTAGTTTAGTTTAGTTACATTAACACCCTGTTTTGAAGCAGCACGAGGGCTGTTTTCAGACGTACCTCGTGACATTGAACCACTGTTAGATGATAAGGACGACACCTGAGCTGGCACCCCCTTCTCCAAACTTTAGATTCTAATGTTGAAAACTAATTTCAACAATGTTAAGTTACGAAAATCCTGCATAAAGTGTAAATGCGTTGTCAACTTTGTATTACTAATTGTCTAGTAAATATTGAAAATAAATATTTGTTTATATAATGAGCATATCATTGCTTAGTTAAGAAAAAAAAATTTTTGTTCCATTTATATGTTTGTATTCTTCATTTTTCTAGGAGATACATTCCTTCCATCAAAATTTGAAACTTAATAAAATACAAAGAACACATATTATAGCACTAATTTTCTTATATCTTAAAGGATAAATTTAAAGTCACTAAATATTTTACTACCATCCAACATAAAACACAAAATGAAAACCAAAATTTAGAAAACACCACAAATGATTTGATAGAACGAAATATACCGAAACAAATCTTCCTGGAAAACGAAAACGCGAATCCTACACAAAGTTTAAATGCGTCGTCAAATTTGTTATCACTAGTAGTCTAGAAAATTTATTATATAATATTGAAAATTAATATTTGTTTATTTAAAGAGCATTTTGATGCTAAGAGCAGAAAAAATATTTTTTAAAAATTTCGACAATGTTAAGCTACAAAAATCCTACATAAAGTTTAAATACGTCTCCAATTTCGTATCACTGGTTGTCTAGTAAATTTATTTTAAAACATTGAAAATAAATATCTATATAAACTCTTTATATTACTCTTCATATAAAGAGCATTTTGGCGCTTAGTTCAGAAAATTTGTTTTATAAAGAGAATTTTGACGCTTAGTCCAGAAAATTAATTATAAATATTTGTTTATATAAAGAGCATTTTAAACCTAAGTGCAGAAAAAAGAATTTTTAAAAAATTTGGATTCATTTATATTTTTGTATCTTTTATTTTTCTATGACATGCATTCCTTCTTAAAAATTTGAAAAGTAATAAAATACAAAGAATCAATAATCAATATCATATCAATAATACAATATTGCAATACATATTACTGATACAATATTACTATACATATTACTAATACAATATTACAATACATATGACTAATACAATATTACTATACATATTTGTTTGAAAATAAATAAATTTTTATAACAATTTTGAAAATACTTGTGCATATAATGAGCATTTTGATGCTAAGGGAAGAAAAAGCAATTTTTTAATTTCGACAATGTAAAGCTACGAAAATCCAACAAAAAATTTAAATGCGTCGCCAAATTTGTATCACTAATTGTCTAGTAATTTTATTTTAAAACATTGGAAATAAATATCTATATAAACTCTTTATATTACTCTTCATATAAAGAGCATTTTGACGCTTAGTTCAGAAAATTGAAAATAAATATTTGTTTATTTAATGAGCATTTTTGCTTAGTTCAGAGAAAAACTATTTTTTAAATTTTGTTCCATTAATATTTTTGCACATTTCATTTTCTATGACAAACATTCCTTCCATCAAAATTAGAAACGTAATAAAATACAAAGAACTCATATTATAGCACTAATTTCCTGATATATTAAAAGATAAATTAACAGACACTAAATATTTTACTACCCACCAACATAAAACAGAAAATAAAAAACAAAATTTAAAAAACACCACAAATGATTTGATAGAACGAAATATACCGAAACAAATCTTCCTGGAAAGGTGAATAATTCAAATTTGATTGCAGGCTTGATTTTTTTATTGTCCCAATTCACGTCAAGCAATTGCAAAAGTAAAAATGACAAAAAAATAACATTTAACTGCGACTTTTATGGCTTTTTAAAGCTATAAAAACCCTCTAATGCTGGCTTAGTGTGTGAACTTGTAACGAATTGAGAACTGGCCATTTTTATTTCGCTGAAAAATGTATGAAACTATTAAACACAAGCTTGTGTTTGAATTAAAAACCGTGAAATTTTTTTGGCTGAGATTATTAATGGAGTACGTGTCTATGTTGGAGGTTTAAATGTAAGTATAGCTTACAAATTGGGTTGGTAAAATCACGTGATTTCGTCAAAGGTGCTTTTTTTCAACTGCTTGTAAATGAGTTTTATTGATGTACGTGGAAAATGAAATTAACGGTTTTATTTCACCTGAAAAAATCGTTGATTTATTTTATGGAGAGAATTAAAAAAAAAATTCTTTGGTTTAGTTAGATTTTGGATTCGTTGAATAGAAATTATTGTGTTTTGAATATAAAGATTTTTTTAACATGTAATAATAATGTATATAGGAAAAAAAATCTTTAAATATTTTACTATTTAAAAAAATATATAATTTTTGAAAAATTTTACTTATTTATAATTTTTTTTAATTTTTTAAAAAAATCTTTAGTATAGTTAGATTTTGGATTCGAATAGAAATTATTGTGTTTGAAATACAAAGATTTAATCTTTTTTCAAACATGTAATAATTATGATTCAAAATTGACAAAAATATCGTTAAAAATTTTACTATTTAAAACAAAAGACATGTATTATTATTTTTAAAATTTTACTTAAAAAAAGTTATTTTTTTAAAAAAATTCTTTAGTATAGTTAGATTTTGGATTCCTTGAATATAAATTATTGTTTTGGAAATATAAAGATTTTATCTAGGATAGGTTATATCTCCACCGTTGACATGGTATTCTCAAAATCGATTTCAGGTATTTGCATAAAAATTGCAGCGTGTGTTTTAAATAGTACGGGCAATGAAATGAACCAAACGCTTTAATGTAGGTGAAATGCTTTTTCATTTATAAGTGTTTTTAGATAAATTAAGTTATAAATTTATGAAAAAATGCATTTATTCGTGTGTTTTACCCATCACTTCTTTGCATCTCAAAATGGGTCTTATATTTTGGTTCCTTTCATTCATCATTATATTCAACATTTTGTGTACAAATAAAAATAAGATGGCTGCATGACCATTTTGTGTAGTGTGTCAAACGTTTGGGATAAATTTCGTAAAAATTTACTACACATTTTCCCATTTCTCAAAATATATTATATTTTCGAACAATTGTTTTTGTATTCCTAGTGTTTATAATTAATAATATACCTAAAACCATAAACAGTTTCTAAAAAATCCAATTGTTCCTCCGAACATACTCGGTTTAGTTTAGTTTAAATGTATTAAAGTCCCATTTTAAAGCAACACGAGGACTAATTTGGGACGGACCTCGTAGTTTTGAACCACGGTCAGATGAAGCGGACGACACCTGAACTGGCACCCCCTTATCCACACCACACCAGCGGGAGGACGCTTGGCCTGAGAGATTGAACGCGCAAGACTCCCTCAAACGACGGTCCTTCAGTGGAATCGAGTCTCGAACCTCAAACCATCCGGTTCAGAAGCCGAGACCTAACCACCCGGCCACCGCGGACAACACAAATAGGTAAAAAATTCATATATGAGTATATTTTTTCCCATCACTTCTTTGCATCTTAAAATGTTTCTTAGCTTTTGGATCATTTCATTCGTCATTACATTCTACAACTTGTACACAAAGAAAAATAGTATTGCTGCATTACCATTTTGTGTAGAGTGTCAACCGTTTAGGTCAAATTTCATTAATTTTTACTACACATTTTCCTATCTCTCAAAATACATTCTATTTTCAAATTATCCAGTTGTATTTATAGTATTTCGTATTATATTTGGCGATACATTTAAAGACAACAAGTTTAACTAGTATTTAAAAAAATGTCTATTGTCCAAAAAATATTCCATCGAAAGTAATCGGATGCCTTAAAAGAATGTTTCATTACAAATCCTTTCCACAAAGAAAGTTCATCAATTCAAGATATAAAAGTTCACCAACTCTTAAAACCCCCCGAAGCAATGAGAAAGAAAAAAAAAAAAAAAAAAGAAAGAAAAAAAACGGGGGAAATAGCTTAAAAGAAGAGAGAAATTTATTAAAAGCGACTCTCCATCAAAGCAACGTTGAAGTTTTGTGAGATTGATATCATTTGGTTCCAAGATTTCAAAGGATGATGTATATATAACCAAGACTGAACCAGTATTTCATTAACTTTGGACTCTGCGATTTCTCTCTTCTTACTCTGCAAAATTCCTTTTTAAGTCAAAACAATTCTTTCTGTTTTGGTAATACGACTCTATTCCTAATCCGGAAATAAAAACAAGAAAGTATCACCCATTGATAACCCAAATACTGTGTGGACATGGGATATTTCTTGAATATTTCCAAAGATTTGGTAGAAGGCAGGAAAATAAATGCATTTGTGGAGACATTTGTGCGATTTACCACTATGCAATGGTATGTGTGGAGATCTCGGAGTGAAGGAAAAACACCTGAAGATTGTCAATAATGATTCAAGTACAGTACTGATGGTCATCTCAAAACTCTGAAGGATAGGATGTGAAAGATGGAGAGTTTCATTCCAACTATTTGGGAGCGTGCAGGTGGGGAGACAGACAGCTGTTGACTACCCCGAAAAGAATGTTAGTTTGACTGCTCGGTCCATGTAAGGTTAGACACTACTTATTCAGCGGTCGACCACCACAAATCCTGTCGATACTGCTACGTTCAGTGGCGGCGGGTTGTTCGGCTGTACACAAGAAGAAAGGAGTACGGCAAATGTTTTCATACATCATTTTATTTTTATTACCTTTTTCCCCCTCAAATTTACGACTTTCTAGACTAAAAGTTACATGTATTAACGTCCCGTTTTGAAGCAACACTAGGGCTATTTTGAGACGGACCTCATCATTTTGAAGCCCCGTCAGATGGTGAGGATGACAACTGAGCTGGTACCTCCTCTCTAAACTTCCGTTGAAAAAATGAAACGATGCACCCTGTTGGCTCAAAATCCCTGTCAACGTCATAGCTGGTTTGTCCAATGTCAAATGCCATAAGAAACAACAGCAGAAATATCTAAAAACATAATTTAAAATAAAAAGTAAAGTAAGAAGTTCAATTTTTTTTAAATTCTTTCTTTTTAAAAA
>JAPMOQ010064884.1:108265-118736 GCA_026543055.1 Argiope trifasciata | reverse complement strand
ACATAGCAAGGTCTCTAAAAATACAACATAACTCGCAAATTAACGTAACAGAAATATATAAAAACATATTTTTCTTATTGGCTGTGAAAAATTCAACACTGTTTTTAATTCTTTCTATCGAATACGACTAGAATAAAACTAACCCAGTGCTGTGTTTTTCTTCTACCAAGAAAAATGCAATACTGCAAATGTTTTGTTGATTTTATAAATCTTTTTCTTTTTATTACCTCCCTCCAAATTTACGACTTTCTAGACTAGACTATAAATTTCTCATATTTATTCAGATTTCAATCTCTAGACTTTGACACAAAGCAAGGTCTCTAAGAATACAACATAGCTCGTAAATTAATATATAAACTCAACCACTCCTCACGATTTTGTGACTACTTTTCTTTTTCTTTTTCAGCACTTGCTGACAAAGAGTCGCCAATTCCCTCCCATCAGATGTGGAGCACGTTTTCTTCTTCCAAAATTTCATTTCTCTCTCTCCCTCCCTAGATTCGAAAATAGATAAAAACGCAGAATTCGAACGTCATCAGCCCCCCCCCCCCCGGAGACAAATGAAGTCCGAGTTTGCTGCGAAACAAAGAAGAGACTAAATAAATAAGAAGAGCGAAGAAAAATGATAGCAAATGCAGAAATATTGAGGGCCCCGACAACGAATTTCGAATTTCGTGGGGCACCCTTCGTAGAAGGATAACATCGCTTTGCAGTTGAGAAAATGCGGCAACATGTTCGCCACTTTTTGATGTATGAATGTGAACTTTGCTATTTCTTTAGGGAATGTTGTTCGTCTTTTTTTAAGAGATGCAATCGGGAAGGGACTGCCTCCATATTACTAGGTTTCGTAATATGGAGGAAATACGGATTTGCATAGAAACATTAATGTTTCTATGCAAATCCATATTTCGTCCTCTAATGGAATCTATCTATGGAATGGAACATTAATGTTTCTACTGAAATCCATATTTTCTCTTCTAATGGAATCTATGCAAATCCATTAGAGGAGGAAATATGGGTTTGCATGGAAACATTGGATTCCATTAGAGGAGAAAATATGGATTTGCATAGAAATATTAGATTCCATTAGAGGCGGAAAAATGGATTTACACAGAATCATATTAGAGGAGGAAATATGGATTTACATAGAAACATTAATGTTCCATTAGAGGTGGAAATATGGATTTGCACAGAATCATATTAGAGGAGGAAATATGGATTTACATAGATTCATATAAGAGGAGGAAATATGGATTGGCATAGAAACGTTAGACTCCATTAGAGGAGGAAATATGGATTTACATTGAAACATTGGATTCCATTAGAGGAGGAAGTATGGATTTGCATTGAAACATTGGATTCCATTAGAGGAGGAAATATGGATTTGCATAAAAACATTCATGTTTCTATGAAAATCCATATTTATTTCTCTAACGAAATCTATGGAATGGAACATTAACGTTTCTATACAAGTCCATATTTCCTCCTCTGATATGTTTCCATGCAAATCCATTAGAGGAGGAAATATGGATTTGCATAGAAACGTTATATTCCATTAGAGGAGGAAATATGGATTAACATTTAGTAATATGGATTTACGTAGAAACTAGATATCGAATCCGTTAAGGCGGCTTGATAAATGAGCACACAAAAGAGTAATTGATTCATTCCAATTTTTATTTCTTTGCATACAAAATAGGGGCCACGGTGGCCTAGTGCTCAGGTCTCTGCTTCGGAACCGGAGGGCTGCAGGTTCGAGGCCCGATTCCACCGAAGTCTTGAGCCGAACGTCCCCCCACTGGTGTGGCATGGAGAGGGGGGTGTCGGTTCAGGTATCGTCCTCGTCATCTGACCTCGGTTCAAAATGACGTGGTAGATAGTCCTAGTGTTGCTTCAAAAGAGGAGATTAAAATAACTAAACTAAACTCGAATACAAAATAAACTCATGCAAAAATGCAATTCAAAATTTTAAAATTGTCCTTCGGGCATAAAAAATTGAAGCATTTCATAAAAAAGAAGAATGTCATAAAAAATTAAAAAAAATATTCCCTCAAATATAAAAAATTGAAAAATTTCATAAAAAAATGAACATAAATCATTGTCCTCATTCAAAATTATCCTTAAAAATTTGAAAATCCTTGTTCTTCATGTAAAATTGTCCTTCAAAATTGGAAAATTGTATTTCAAACATAAAAAATTAAAGAATTTCATAAGAAATTGAACATAAAATCATTGTCCTCATTCAAAATTATCCTTCAAAATTTTTAAATCATTGTCTCTCATGCAAAATTGTCCTTCAAACTTAAAAAAATCGAAGAATTTCATAAAAAATTAAACATAAAATCACTGTCCTCATGTAAAATTATCCTTAGAACTTAATCGGACATCTAAAATATTAAAAAAAAAAACTCTATATCACGCGTACTCTATATGGATTTTCTCGCCCTTATAACAAGATTCCACCTGTTGTCATAGCAACAAAAACACGCAGAAGGCATGAGCAACCACCGCGTCAAACCAACTAACTTCCCGAAGACAAAACAAGTCGGCAGATGTTCGAAAGTGCGCAGGTGTTAACACACACAAGCCAAAGGAGTGAACAATCATTGTGTCAGGAAGGAAAGAATAAACCCATTTTCAAATGATCTGCAGTTAAAAAGAGACCGTAATTGGAGGAATTCTTCGAGCCATGACAGGTCATCCATAAGGAAGTCCTCTTGCCGCATTGTTGGGCTGTTCGCATGTTAATAAGCAGGTTTGACAGAGCAAACTGGAAAAAGGATTTAAATGTTTTCAATTCGTCTTTGCTAATGGAGTTCGCTGAGATAAAGTGAGGAAAGAGGGCTGAAAAGATAATTTTGACAGTCAGAGGTCGTTACTTTTAATCTATACTTGTAATAAAGAGTAACTAGTAGCCTTTGGCGACCAGCTGGTTCACCAATCTTACTGCTATTTAAAATTCTCAGTTAAATACTATATATATATATATATATATATATATACCATATTTGGTACATATATATATCTTGACACTAGGAATGTGCACCTCGGGGAGAGTTTTTTGGAATTTGGAATTAAATCGAAATTTTGGTGGTTTTTTTCTCTATAGCTTCCGAAAATATGATCACACAAACATAATTTTTACGTCAAGTTTAGTTTAATCATATAAACGTCCCGTTTTTTTTAAAAAAATGGTCTATTTGGGGACGGACCTCGTCCTTTTGTACCACGGGCAGATGATGAAGACGACACCTGAATTGGCACCCCCCTCTCCACACCAGCAGGAGGAGGTTTAGCCTGACAGATTGAACGTGCAAGAGACCCCCTCACACGACAACTCTTCGGTGGAATCGAGTCTCCAGCCTGAAACCCTCCGGTTCCGAAACAGAGACCTTACCACCGGGTCACCGCAGCCCTTCAATAGATTTTTTAAAAAAGAACCAGTAATTGATAAGTTAATCGATTATTTATTAGTGTTAAGGTATCCGACTATATTAAAAACACTGGTTATCGACCACATTAGTGAATATTTTTTCATTGTTATTTCTTGTAGTTCAGACTTTTCTCTTTCCAATACAGTTCATCTTTGCTAGGAAAAGGAAGGCCTCGCCTATCCTCCAGGGTCACCGCTTTCTTCAGCTTAAAATTTGTCTTTAGCCTCCATTTTCTCAAAAATTTCATTTTCTTAAAAATTCTCCACTATTCACACGATATCTCAAAAACTAATAGAGGTATTTAAATAAACATTTCAGCGTGAGTTTTAAATAATATGGGAAATGAAATGAGCCAAAAGTTTGATGGTTAGTGAAATACTTTTTCTGTTGTAGGTGTCTTTAGAAAAATTCAGTTGCGAATTCGTGGAAAAAAGGCATATATATGTATATATTTCACCGATAAATTCTTTGCATCTCAAGATTTTTCTTAGATTTGGTTCATTTCATTCGTCAATCTATTCTATAGCCTGTGTAGAAAGAAAAATAGTATGGCTGCATTACAATGTTGTGTAGAGAGTTCACCGTTTCGGTTCAATTTCATTCATATTTACAGCACATTTGCCTATTTCTCAAAATACATTATATTTTTACATTATTTGGTTGTGTATTTATAATATTTTGCATCATAATTGACAATACATCTATAAACTGTAGTTTTAAATAGTCTTTAAACAATCCGATTTTTCAAAATTCATATGCATCAAACACTTAAAACACCATCTAATAATAAACACAATCAATCCATATAACTATCATATCAAGGTTTTCGTATTTAACCGTCACATCTTTAAGACATACAACCAAAATTCTTTTTTTCGTAACAAACTTTCAATAGAAAAAATATAATAAAAGCACCCAGTAATTGTGAAGTTAATTAATTATGGATTAGTGTTAAGATATTCAGATTATGTGTTAATTATATTATTAGTGTTCCGACTATGTTAAAAACGCTGGTAATTGTCAAATTATTTTAAATTATTATTTCTTGTAGTTCAGAGTTTTTTCTTTTCAAAACAGTTTATCTTTTGTAAGAAAAGGAAGGCCTCGCCTATCATCTAGGGTCACATATTTTTTTTCTAGATTAAAATTCGTCTTTAGCTTCCATTTTCTCAAAACATTTTCATAAGAATTCTCCACCGTTCACATGATAGCTCACAAACTAAAAGAGGTATTTATGTAAACATTTCAGAGTGTATTTTAAATAATACGGGCAATAAAATGTTGCAAAAGTTTGATTCTTGGAAAAATACTTTTTAATGTATAGGTGTTTTTAGAAAAATTAAGTTGCGAATTTAGGGGAAAAAATGCATACATACGTATATTTTTACATATAACTTCTTTGCGTCTCAAAATGTTTCTTAGCTTTTGCTTCCTTTCATTCATCATTGTATTCTATATCTCGTGAGCAAAGAAAAATAGGATTGATGCATCACCATTTTGTGTAGAGTGTGAACCGTTTTGGTCAAAATTCACTACACATTTTCCAATTTCTCAGAATATATCATATTTTTACATAATTGTTTTGTGCATTTATATTGTTTTTTATCATAACTGGCAATACATCTGAAAACAGCAGTTTAAAATAGTTTTAAAAAAACTCAATTCAAAACCTTAAACCAGCCAAGAAGAAATATAATACGATCTATATCCCTATAATCTCAAGTTTTTTCACTTCACCGTCACACCTTTAAGATATACACCAAAATTATTTATTTCGCAACACGCTTTCAATACATAAAAAAATAATAAAATCAACCCTGTAATTGTGAAGTTAATATGACATATCGCCACTCCAACAAAAGACACACATTTTTTTAAATTTGAGCGGGCGTCAACCCAATGGCTATTTTCACGGTTGTAGTGACTTGAAATGGATGTGTGGCAAAGGTCAAAAAACATGCGTCATCATCTGTTCTGTGATTCAGATTATAGAAGTGTTCTCTGACGCCCAAACTTGTGGCAGCTGATGGGGTATTCTTTTATACAGAGTCAAAAAATTAAATCTATAGAAAGAAAGGAAATGGTTTCGATTTTATATAGAGTGAGGATTTGTTTTTTAATTCTTCTCGGTTTAGTTTAGTATTACTTTAGTTGTATTAACATCCCGTTGTAAAGCAACACTAGGGTTATTTTTGGACGGTAGTTTAGTTTAGTTATATTAAGGTCACAATGCAAAGTAACATTAGGGCTATTTTGGGACTGTCGTTTAGTTTAGTTTTATTAAGGTCCCCTTTTAAAGCAACTCTAGGACTTTTGGGGACGGTAGATAGTTTAGTTATATTAACATCCCGTTTTGAAGCCGCACTAAAGCTATTTTGGGGACGGATCACGTCATTTTGAGTTAAGTTTTAGTTTAGTTATAATTACGTCCCGTTTTGAAACAGAACTAGGGCTATTTTGGGGTGATCCATGACATTTTGAACCACACTCAGATGACAAGGACGGCACCTGAACTGGCACCTCCTACCCTACACCACACCAGCGGGAGGATGTTTGGCTTGACAGATTACGCAACAGATAAGCAACACAAAGTTGCAAGAGACTCCCTCACACGACGGTTATTCGGTGGAATCGAGTTTTAAACCTGAAACCCGCCGGTTCTGAAGCCGAGACCTTACCACCAGGCCACTAAATTCTTCTCGGATAAGCACTATTATGCAAGCATTTTCTTCACGTGAATGGTAAAAGTTGCAGTTGATGTTGCTAGCATTTTTTACAGGTTCAAAAAAAATAATTTAAAGATGTAAAGAAAATTATTTCGATTTAATGATAATGATACATATTTTATCTGTTTTGTGATAGTTAAATCCATAATATTTATATTTTTATTACCCTATACACCATTATTAATTAAAATAAATTCATATTAGTATTAGTAACAAAATCCACAAAAAAGCATTCTGCTCAAAAATGTATTAAAGAGAAATAGTTTGATGATAAATTTATATCATGTATTAAAAATGACGGCGTCCTGTCGTAGGGGTCTACCCCGTGATCTGGGCGTCCCGGTTCGAACATGGTTGCTCTGTGTTCTATCTGTAAGATGAGCACCCTTCTAAAAAGAAGTTGTGCAAGCAGGTTTTATTTTTTTCTTCTTGTTCAAACTTTAATCTTTCCAGAACAGTTTATCTTTTCTAGGAAAAGGAAGGCCTGACCTGTAAAGGATAATTTTAAAACAAATCATATTTTTCAGCTAAAATTAGTCTTTAATTTAAATTTTCGCAAAACTTTAGTTTTCATAAAAATTATCCACCGTTAACATATCTCAAAAACTAATAGAGGTCTTTATGTAAAAATTTATGTGATTGTTTTAAATGATACTTGCAATGAAATGAACCAAATATTTTGTTGTGGGTGAAATACTTTTTCATTTATAGAAGTTTTTTTTTTTTTGGAAAAATGTTAATTTAATTTATGGGGAAAAAGTATATATACGTATATTTTTATCCATCACTTCTTTGCATCTCAAAATATTTCTTAGATTTTGGTTCATTTCATTCAACATTACATTGTATAACTTGTATACGAAGAAAAATAGGATTGCCGCCTCAATATTTTGTGTAGAGTGTTAACCGTTTTAACTGAATTTCATTAAAATTTACAACACATTTTCCTGTTTCTAAAATTTATTTTATTTTCAAGTATCTTTTATATATATATATATATTTATAGTGTTTAGAATCTACACCTTAAAGCTAGAAATAGTTTTTATAAAATCCAATTTTTCAAAAAATTTCCATCGAAAGAAGTCGGATGCCTTAAAGAGAAAAGGTTCGATCATAAATTTATGTCATGCATTAAAAATAATTCTCCAAAATTCACAAAATAAAAAAATTACCCAAAAAATTCACAAAATAAAAAAAAAATTCACAAAATGAAAAAATTCACAAAATGAAAAAATTCACAAAATGAAAAAATTCACAAAATAAAAAAAATCGCAAATAAAATTTACAAAAAGCATTCTTCCCAAAAATATATTAAAGAGAAAAAGACCATCAATTTAATAGCATGTATTAAAATAAATTCTGATCAGTGAAAAAATAATAACCCGCATGTATAATACCAATAAAGAAGAGTTTCACAAACTTAAATGCAGAAGTAAGAAACATTAAAAATCATTTACCTAAAGACGTGTCTATTTTCTTTCCAAATTGCAAATAATCTAAATGGTACCCATTTGGTAAACTTTCCCAAAAGTTTTTCCCCAGAAAATGATAATAGTTTGCCATAACACTCGTAAACTAAAAACAAATATCTATTTAGAGCTAATACACCTTTCTCAAAGTCGTAATAGCTAAAGAAGAACTATAAAAAGCAAAAACGGATATAAACAAACTTCGTTATTTTCATAATACTTATTAAAAGACCCCCGAAATAAACTAATGCATAGTATAATTTCCCTTCTGAGGCTATTAGTACGGTATTTGGTGTCTGGTTACCACATATAAATTGCAAAAACCAGTTCTCTAAGTTGCGTCAAAAGACACCCTATAAAACAACAACTACTTTTCTGTCTTCTTGGCTCAGTGAATCGCTAATAAAATTTTAAATGATCATTTTGGAAGCGGTTTTAGAAGTCGTTTTGATTGGGTTTCCTTTTATAAGAATATTCTACCGCCAATTACTTTAATTGGTCGCTTTTGAAATGGTGTTAGCTTTTTTCGCCAAAGAATGAGCTTTTAATCGATTGGTTACAATTTGTACTCCAAATGCTGGCGGGATTGTCACTAAAACAAAAAGAAATTCTAGTACCAGGATTGTCGGTTTGGCTATAGTTGGCGTACTCTGCAGATTCTGGCGAGAAAAAAGAAAGAGAATTAAAATGGTGTTCTATTTTGTTTTTTCGCCAAGGAATGAGTTTTTAATCGATTAGTTACAAATACTGCTAATTTGTACGCCGAAGATGGGTGCGATTGTGACTTAAAAGCAAAAGGAATTCTCGTGCTAGAATTGGCGGTCTGGCAGTCAGATTTTGGCGCGAAAACTAAAGAAAGAGAATAAAGTTAATCATTAGCGCCAAGGTTGTTAGAAATCGTTTTGATTGGGTTCCCTTTCCAAGAATATTCTGCCTCCAATTACTTTAATTGTTCGGCTTTAAAATGGTGTTCTATTTTTTTCGCTTGTTTATTGCCAATGAATGAGCTTCTAATCGATTGGCTACATAGTGCTAATTTGTACGCCAAAAATGGGAGCGATTGTGACTGAAAGCAAAAGGAATTGTCGGTTTGGCTGTCTTATTGCCTACTTGGCAGATTTTGGGGCGAAAAAAGAATTAAAGTCATCATGAGCACCAAGAATGTTAGAAGTCATTTTGATTGGATTACTTTCCAAGAACCACTACTATTCTACTGAAAAATACTTTAATTGGTCGCTTTTAAAATGGTGTACTCTTTTTTTTTTCACCAACTCATGAGTTTTTGATCAATTGGCTACAATAGTGTTAATTTGTACGCCAAACATGGGTGCGATTGTGACTAAATTAAAAGGAATTATCGTGCCAGAATTGTCGGTCTGGCAGTTCTTTTGCATACTTGGCAGATTTTGGCTTAAAAAAGAAAGCCAATTAAGGTATCCGACTACATTCGAATGACGATTTTTGAAGAATTGGAATTTCTTAATAACTGCTTAAAATTATGTTTTTTAAATGTATTGTCACTTATAATATAAAATACTATAAAAACAAAAATATTATTAAGAAACATTTCTTATATTAATTATATTATATTAATTATAATTTATTATATTAATATTATTTAATTATATTTATATTTAATTATTTATTTATATGTAATTATATTATTACATATACTAATTATATTATATTAAATATATTATTATATATATTAATTATATTTGATTATTAAAAATATTAATTATATTTTGGGAAATATTAAAATTTGCAGTGAATTTTAATGAAATTTAGCAAAACGGTTAACACTCTACACAAAATTGCAATGCAGCCATCCTATTTTTCTTTGCATACAAGTTAAAGAACACAATGATGAATGAAAGGAACCAACATCTAAGAAACATGTTGAGATGCAAAGAAGTGATAGGTAAAAATATAAGTATTAATGCCTTTTTTCCATAAATTCACAACTTCATTTTTCTAAAAACTCCTATAAAAAAAATTATTTCACCAACAATAAAACTTTTGGTTCATTTCAGTGCCCGCATCATTTCAAATACACCCTGAAATTTTTATGTAAATATCTCTTTTAATTATTGAAGTACCATGTTAATGGTGATGAATTCGTATGAAAAAGAATGTTTTTCAGAAAATTGAAGTGAAAGATGTATTTAAACCGAAAACATTATTTAAAATATGAATGAAGTCTGACATAGAAAAGATAAACTGTTTTGGAAAGCGGAAAATCTGGAGTATAAAACATAACAATGATCAAAATTCGCCAAATTTCGCCAATAACCTGCGTTCTTAACATAGACGGATACCTTAAAAGTCAACAATAGCGCCAAGGGTGTTAGAAGTCATTCGATCCGACAAATGGCAGATGTTCGTTTGTTTTTTAGTTTTAATTTTATTTCCTGTGCTTTCCTTTTGTTTATTTTTCTTTTTTGTTGTGGCGAAGTGATTTTTGAAACACTAACACCCGAAATAATTTCGACTAACGAAGTAGGGTTATAAAATTCTATAAAAAGGCCGGAAACTAATTTTATGACGATTTCACGAATGTTTGTAAAATGGCGTCATAAAAAACACTTCATTAGGCTGTAACTTAGGATTTTTAAAGGTTTGTTTTTTCTGAATGTGACTCTTAATTGCAATCGGTACACTGTAAATGGAGTGTGTTTAGATATAAATAGGAAAGACAGCTTTCATTTATTGTCAAAGCATCTGTAGAGTAACACGTTTTTTTCCTGTTTTATGATTTTGTTCTAACAGCTTAGAGTAAAGTGTTCATTTTAGCAATTAAAATACAACTTTTCTCAACATGACAATTGTTTGGCAGAAACAT
>JAPMOQ010064884.1:74479-88265 GCA_026543055.1 Argiope trifasciata | reverse complement strand
GAATCCGAAATAGTTTTTGGTTCAGTTTCCTTAATTAGTTTCGTTTTCTCTTATATTGCTAATTTATATGTTTCATTAGTGTTTTGGTGGTTGCTACATTCGCGCACACTAAATTCCATGACTGCCTTTAAAATTTGAGTTTAAATTTTAGTCTTGTTCGAATCCGAAATAGGTTTTGGTTCAGTTTCCGTAATTAGTTTCGTTTTCTCTTATATTGCTAATTTATATATATATATATATATATATAAATGAATGCTTGCAAATGCTATAACACAATATTAATGTTTCAGTTTGGCTAAAAGATCTAAAAGTAAATGAAAAGTAGAATAAAAAAATAAAATAAAACACCAAAAAGCAAATTTTTTTTTTAACGGATTTCATACCCAGATGATAAAATTATATTATTAGTATCATTTGCATCAATAACAGTTATTTTGTAGAATATCTTTCTGGCATTCCACACTGGTAACTCCATCGCCATTAAAAACCGCCAAAAATGTCGCCAACTCAAGACACCAAACCTGGGTTCAACTCATGAATAAACTGTCGACATGAGCTCCTTCCCATTGTGCCAGAGATTCTGAGGACAGATGGCTCGTGTTAGACACCAGAACCGATGCACATCGAACAAAAAAGAACATCAAGCGAGAACTTACCTAAAAGCCGCCTGGTAAAAGGAACAACACAGGAAAAGAACATGGGAGGGGAGAGGGGTTGAAGAAAAAAGACATAATAAATAAAAGACGCCCTTTTTCTTCCACCTAAAAGGACGAGAAAAACCCTTTTGTGAACAAGTTGGCTTCCTGTCCCAACTGGCGGAGTAGCATCTCAGATTTCGTTGCTTTTTTCATTTATTTACTTCTGGTGGCAGGTAGAAAGATGTTTGCCATTTCGTTCGAACATCTGTCTCCCCCAAGACTGAAGGGGGGTGTCGGCACCCGATGCCTTATCCACTCGGATATCTGGTCTGGTAGTCTCGACACAGATGGTATCAGCACTCGACTCTTGCCATGGATACCTTGATGAAGTCAACTGATTGCAAGATTTCGGCCACTGATAGTCAGGGTTATCAGTGTAATTCCAGAAGTGCGTTGAGTTTTGAAAAGGAAATCGTTGATGTCAAGGGGGGAGGGGGATGTAAAGATCACGTGATTGCCATCTTGAACAATCGGTTGGGACGTAAATCTTTCTTAGTTGAAGAATTGCATTCGCCTGGATGCCAATAAATACCACTTCAAACGACAGATTAGTAAGGATTCTAAATTGCTGTGAATTTTGTAAGGATTCGTCTAATTGCAGGGATTTTTATGGCGAAGTAGCTGGTACCCGGCATAAGTAGATATAATACTGTTGCCGCAGAAGAAATAATCTTTCTAAATATCATTTGGAATTTGATACAGTTATTTTGCTTAGTTAAGAATGGTATTTATTATCTTGTCAGGCAGTGAATACATTCTTTGAAATGAAAGGATATATATAGGAGAAGCTTAAATAGTATTTATTCTATTTTTATTATTCTATTCTACGAACAAATATCCATTTTTATGTATTAAATTTGTGTGTTCTTTTAGAATTTTAATGCTTAGTGTTCTTTCAGAATGGTAATGAAAGAAACTATTTATTGTATCTCTTGATTCATTTAATATTCGTTCAGAATTCTCAAGTTAAATATTGAAAATTGTGATTCAAATACTTTCTTTTAAAATTGAGCAAACATATAAAATATATTTATGAAATAAAATGTTTAGTTGAAAAGATTAATTTTTGCAAACTAAGATGGTGCCAAATTATTTGTAATCTTATCATTTCACTGCAAAAAACGCTGAAATTTTATTAAATGTTTAGTTAAAATTTAAAACTTAAAGGATTGCATCACCTAAAACTTTAATACTAGCTGGTACCGCAAAATTTTGGAAATATCGTTTGAATTTGATTTAGTTATGTTGTTCGATTAAGAATGATATTTAATTTTCTTTTAGGCAGTGAATACATTAAGTGAAATGAAAGGATACATAAAGGAGAAGCATAAATAGAATTTATTCAATTTTTATTATTCTATTCTACAAACACATATTCATTTTTATGCATTAGATTCGTGTATTCTTTTAGAATTGTAAAGCTTGGTGTTCTTTCAGAAAGGTTATGAAAGAAACTATTGATTGTAAAGCGTTATTTTGTATTCTTTCAGAATTCTCAAATGTAATGTTAGAGAATGGGATTAAATATTTTCTTGTAAAATTGATTAAGCATAGAAAATATATTTATATCTTAAAATCTTTAATATAATTGGAAAGGTAATTTTTTGAAAACTAAAATGGTGCAAAATGATTTGTACTATAATATTTACTATAAGTTGTTTCATTAAGAATGATGTTTATTTTCTTATCGGCAGTGAATGCATTCATTGAAATAGAGGGATACATAAAGGAGAAGCTTAAATAGTATTTATTCTATTTTTACTATTCTATTCTACGAACAAATATCCATTTTTATGTATTAAATTTGTGTCTTCTTTTGGAATTGCAATGCTTGCTGTTTTTTCAGAATGGTAATGAAAGAAACTATTTATGGTATCTCTTAATTAGTTTCATATTCGTCCAGAATTCTCAAGTTCAATATTAGAAAACGTGATTAAAATATTTTCTTTTAAAGTGGATTAAACATATAAAAGATATTTATACCATAAAATCTTTATTATAGTTGAAAAGATAATTTTTTGAAAAAAAGTTTTTTGGTGCAAAATTATTTATATTTTTATAATTTCTTAAGTTATTTCAATAATAATAATAACCGTTAAAATTTTATTAAATGCTTAGTTACAATTTCAAACCTATTCGATTGGTTCCCCTAAAACTTTCTGGCACATTCTCAAATAAGGCTGTTACTTTCGAGATACACTACAATAGCTACGAAACGTTACACATACAATAGCTACGAAACGTTACACATACAATAACTACGAAACGTTACACATAAAATAGCTAAAAAAGCTATTACACATACAATAGCAATTACACATACAAAAGCTACGAAGCGTTTAATTTAGCTACGAAACGTTTACCTTTTATTTAGCATCTTAACTGAATCTGTTGCGTCTCCTTGGCGATTTATTTGGCAGTTGATGCATGGTTAATAGTTCCGAAAACATTGCTTATACTTTAGCTGATTGTATTATGCCTATAGCCATCCCGTAACTGCAAGTAATAAGTATTCAAAGCTGCATCGCAATCGGATGAGCTGTACGGTAGCGTATAAGAGACATACAGACAGACATTCATTTTTATTTATATAGATGATATAAATAATGATGTATCATGATGATATTTAAGTAGCATGATAAATGCGATCCTTCTAAAGCTGTAAGAAACAACTGCAAAAATACCGAAACTTCTGTGCAAAATTATTTTGTTATTAATTTTCCATAATACTACTTAATGGTGTCTTCAGAATGCAAATCAAAGTAATTCAACTAAAGCTCCTCTCTTAGATTACATTTTTAATCACTTCATTAAAAATAATGATATATATTACAACACTAGAATTAAAAAGTAATTTTAGTTAAGATACTTATTCTTAAATAAAGTTTTTAATTGGAATGATTAAAAATGTAAGCGGGGAGTCTTTGTTTTATTTAATCCGCTACGTATTAACTGTTTGTAGAGAATTAAAAGATTAATAGTTGCCATAATTATTATCTTAAGAAGTATAATTCTTTTTCATCTGCGAATAATTATAAAGGATTTGAACACAGAATACCAAGGGTCAAAGAAAATGCTTACTTGAATTATCAAATGTTATTTAAAGAAATGACAAATGATTCTAAGAATTTTTAATAGTTTCTTACGGCTGATAAGAATACATTTTGATTTGTTTAAGTCAATTTTTAATTGTTTTTTTTTCTTTACTATCTAAGATTTTATTATGTACCAGCTGGTACCCGGCGCGTTGCTGCCACAGAAGAAATAATCTTGGAAATATCGTTTGGAATTGGAAATAGTCATCTTGTTTCATTAAGAATGGTATTCATTTTCTTGTCGGCAGTGAATGCATTCATTGAAATGGAAGGATGTATAAAGGAGAAGCTTAAAAAGTATTTATTCTATTTTTATTATACTATTCTACAAACAAATATTTATTTTTATGTATCAGATTTGTATATTCTTTTAGAATTGTCAATCTTGGTGTTGTTCAAGGAAAGGTAATGAAAGAAGCTATTTATTGTATCTCGTGATTCGTTTCATATTCGTACAGAGTTCTCAAGTTTAATGTTGAAAAATGTGATTAAAATATTTACTTTTAAACTTTATAAAACAATATATATTTATGAAATAAAGTCTTTATAAATATATATTTATGAAATAAAATTTTTATAAATATATAAATATATATTAATGAAATAAAATCTTTATAAATATATAAATATATATTTATGAAATAAAATCTTTAATATAGTTGAAAAGATTATTTTTTTGAAAACAAAGATGGTGCAAAATGATTTGAACTATAATATTTTTTAAAGTTACTGCAAAAAAAACTCTAAAATTTTGTTATATGTTTATTTAAAATTCCAAACCTATTGACCTGGGTCTCCTAAAACTTTCTCGCGCACTCCCTAGTAAAACTATTACCTGAGAGAAAGACTTACATTGCTTTTACGTACAATAGCTACGAAATATGAACGTCTATCTTGAATCGAGCATCTTTGCTGAATCTTTTGTGTACCCTTGGCAAGTTATTTGGTAATTAATCTATGTTTAATAGTTCAGAAAATATTTTTTATACATTGCATAATTTTGCTCTGCTTATAAACATCCCGTAACTGCAAGTGATAAGTTTTCAAAGCTTTATCGCCATCGGATGAGCGTATGGCAACACATAAGAGAACAAACAATCATTTTTATTTATATAGATGTCTAGACAAACTGTTCCATTCTATTGATAATGGACATTATTGACTCAATCTTCGTTTTTTCCTATACGAGGCATTTAAAGCGAAAGCATTGCTATTTCAATATATATAATCTCGAAATGCTGAGGTATGTTAAGACTTCTCTGAGACCGAAATAAAAGAATCACGTCTGTAGATTTTGCTCTCTCCTGTGCGAAGCATAAAAAAAAGCAAAAAAAAAAAAAAATGTGAAAACTAGATTTTGTTCAAGTTTAGAGCTAACATTTCCGTGTTTTAAAGCTTCCTGAATTTGAAAAATGTCTGGCTGTTCGTTTGTGACAAATATGATTCAAAAGTGCTCCGAACTAGATAGATATCCTTTGCTGTATAGCCTTTATATCACATTTGTAGATTACTTCCACATTTTTGTGTAAAATTTATTCAGAGGGAGTCTGTTTTTCTATACTTATAATAAAGCTCAATGTGTGTGTGTTGGCGCTCTACAATCCAGACCGTTGCACCTACAGATACCAAATTTGGTGCATGCATTACCTTGGAGATCGGGAATGTGCATCTCGGAGCCCTTTTCTCGAATTTTGAATTAGAATTTCAATTAATTGAAATTGTAGAGAAATTTCGACGTTTTTCCACTATTACTTCCGAAAATATCATCGCACAAACATGATTTTTACATCCATTTAAAGATTTAAAAAATTAGCTTTTTAATGGTGTCAGTGTTTTAATGTATAACTCAAGCTTCTATTTTTAAAGAATTTTTAAAGAAATAGTTCAACCATGTGTTTTTTTATCAAGTGACTGGATAAAATAAAAGAAACATAAAATGAGATAGCTTCTAAAAATATAAATGCAAAGTAAAGGTTTCTATAATCGTTTGCCATATCTAAATCATTAATTCAAAAAATTTTTCCTTTTTTCACTTTCTTTAAAAAAACATATTTAATATTTTAGCAACATCTTATAAAGAGAGCAAGGCACATACGTATTTAATTAAAAATTTACATCATTATTTTTACATGAAAATAAAGGTAAAAAGAATTAGCTTTCAGCTTAACATCTACATAAATACGAATACAATGATTTGCAGGCAACTCCAAGCAGCATATGCTGGTGTATTCGATCGAATTATTTATTGCTATACACATTTTATTTCTGCATATTATGTGCTATTTTATTGCTATATATATATATTTCCAAAGAAGATATTTAATTTTTTAATCTGAAACTTTATCAATTCTGAAATCCTCAAGAATCGGTCGCACTTCTTCTGTGTGAGCAGAATTGTGTTTGAGTGGAATCATTGATTAGCAATAAATACCACCACATTTAAATAAATACGAATACAACGATTCGCATTCAACTCCAAAGCAGCATATGCTCTTAAATCGAACAGAAATCAGATCCTTCTATCCTCAACTCTATTCGAAGATTGCCCCCCCCTCTTTTCCCCACCCCACCCCACCAAACGATTCTTGTTTCTCCATACCCTTTTAAAAAGAATGGGCCTCAAAAGTAGGAGATAAGAGTGACTGCAATTTAAGAAAAATCCTCCTCCAAGAGAGAAACTGGAAAATCGTCCAATTGTTGACCTGCAAACGATCTTCTTTTGTGCTTCTCTTCACCCCTCTTTCCGAAGGGGGTGGGGTTAGGGGGAGCTCCTAAACCTTTAATCCGATGGACCAAATGAGACTGGGCATTGATCCCAAAAGGCAAAAAGGAACGCCAGGGGAAAACTTTTCGATGCACGTATGCCGGGGTTCTTTTGATTTCGTCACACCGGAATGGGTCCCCTTATCGTTTGGAGGACAGTCGTACAGATAATAAAAGGAAAAGAAGGGGGGGGGGAGGCTGTCGGAACGAGCCTCGATTACAAAGCAGCCATGTTTGGCAGTCGAATCTTTGATCAGTTCGTTGGATTTTGCTTCGTATATTGGCCTTAAGAGATCGACTATCGAGCCAAACGATAACGTATTAGAGGGTGACCTGGTGGTATGGATTCAGGCTTTGGAACGGGAGGGTTGCAGGTTCGAGGTCCGATTCCATCAAAGAACTGGTGAAGGTTAAATCCGTCGAGGCCAAACGTCCTCCCGCTGGTGTGGTGTGGATGTTTGTACAAGGGGGTGCCAGATCAGGTGTCGTCTGAGCGCGGTTCAAAATGACGTGGTCCGTTCCAAAATATCCCTCGTGTTGCTTCAAAACGGGGCGTTAATATAACTAAACTAAGAATCAAATTTTTTAAAGAAAATTTTCTTAAAAAAAAACGATTTTTTTGAAATTGGAAAACATTAATAAGGGAGTAGGTGACTTTTTTACTCAATTATTTCAATTGAAAGCAGGTCTGGTGCATGTTGAATCCGTTGGGGACAAACATCCTCCCGCTGTTATGGTGTGGAAGTTTGGAGAGGGGTGGTGACAACTCAGGTGTCGTCCTCGTCATCTGAGAGGGGTTTAAAATGGCAAGGTCCGTCACAGAATAGCCATAGTGTAGCTTCTAAATGGGGCGTTAGTATAACTGAACTAAACTATCCCGTTACGTAGGGAGCTGCTTTGGCCTGGTGGTAAGGTCTCGAATTCGGAACCGGAGGGTTGCGAGTTCGGGACTCGATTCCGCCGAAGAACTGAAGTGCAAGCCGGTCTGATGCACGTTAAATCCTTCGGGGCAAATATCCCTTTGAAGTGGTGTGGAAGTTTGGAGAGGGGGGGTGACATCTCAGGTGTGATATTTTGATATCAATCAATCAGGGAGAAACACAAATTCGCCTCTGTTAGAAAGAATGCGAGGAAGTCTTGGCGAGATCCCTCCATCTGGATTTTATTCGTGAAAACGATAATTCCAAAAAAAAAAAAAAATTAGGAAGAAGCTACTGAATTGAAATTTATCCGATGAATGTTTTTAACATTTTTTGAACGAAATTCATCATCAAGAAACCTGTCTGCACAACATTCTCTGGAAAGAAAAAGATGTGTTGTTCTCGTCATCTGACCGTGTTTCAAAATGAAGAGGTCCGTCCCAAAATAGTTATAGTGTTGCTTCAAAATCGGGCTTTAGTATAACTAAACTGAACTTAACTATCCCATTACACAGGGAGCCGCGTTAAGCTGGTGGTAAGGTCTTGACTTCAGAACCGGAGGGTTTCAGGTTCGAAACTCGATTCCACCGAAGAATTATTTTTCAAACATTTTTTACATTTTATTCAACTCAAATCCTAGTAATTGACCACAAATTGAAACTTGAATGACTCTGATAATATCGTGTCCTCGTCTCCAGGGGAAGGGGGTGCAGTAGCTTCTGAGGTTAAAGACCCCTGACCACCCAGGGGGTAGAAGTCTCACTTGTAGCTCAAATGAAGGTGACACACACATTCGCTTACACAACCCCTTTTTACAGGGTGGCACATTTATACATCTCACAATTAGAACACAGAACAACCATGAACCGGGACTGGAACCCAGATCAAGGGGAAGACACGCTACCCCTGTGCCAGGATGACGGTGTCAAACTTAAATCAAACACATGAATTAAATCCTCCATTAGATATTTTCACAAACCATTATTGCTTTGAAATGATATCCCAAATCGTTATTCCATTCAATGTTATTAAACATCATTTTTGGAAATCACTCAACTTATTGATCAATATGTATGAAAAATTAATTATTAAAAATAAAACATCACATCGTGTTAATTATAAACCACCGTTCTCAAAGAATTCCAATCTGATAATTGCATGTTAATAAGCTGGAATGCCAAATCAATTAAGTACCGGGAGTCTGTTGGAATTAATTAACTCATCGATTTATCAGTTACTGGAAATTTATAGCAGAAATATTATTTCGCAGCTTTTCCTCCAATACTTAGCAGTCTTTTGTGTAATTATGTTTCATTACCAAATATTTGGGAGCAATCAATCATATTTGATACGATTTCGAAAAGAAATATCTGAATTTATTTGGTTGATGTTAATGTATGAAGGTAACGGTAGAATAATTGTATAATCATACATGGTGATCCTGGCCTGATTTCAAAATTAAATATCTCTACAAAAAGATGGATAAAATGTACGTTTATTAGCAAAACTGTAAAAATAGTGTACAAAAGTAAGAATATTTGCGAAAGTTGTTAACAGATGGTGCTCTGCACTAAAAACTCTTTTCCTGAAAGGAGTCTTTAAAAAAAAACAGTAAAGTGATGCGGTCTTTGCAATCAAAATACAATTTTTTCAAAATGTTCGCCGTTCGTAACCCTGAGGTGACGTCATCGAATCATGAGATTTGACATCACGTCTAGCAATGTCTCGACGAAAATGGAATCTCATGCAACACCAATCAACGCTCATCTAGAGTGGCGGGATTGTTTCTACAGACAGTGCCTTTCAATGTTCCCCACAGATAGAAGTCACAAGGAGTCAGATCGGGAGCCCTTTTTCATTTTTGACGTCACACTGAAAGCGGCAGTGTGATGAGAGCGCCATATGTGAACGATTTTCGTAACAAAATTTTCTAAACTTTTATACAGCATGTTTACAGTTTTGCTAATTTGCTTTTCTGTAGAGATATTTAATTTTAAAATCAGGCCTCATTCTCTGATCATCCTGTACTATCAATCATTTTCATTTCTCTATGAAATAGTCTTCGAATATGTATGGCATAATATGAAATATGCTAGAAAACATTCACAAAATTCTTGAGAAAAAATATTAAACAAACAATATTTTAATCAAGTATATAATGAAATCATTTTTTTCTTGTGTATGATTGAATTTGTAATTGGAACAAAAGATTTTTCTTTTAAATCATCTTTTGATATAGCTAATTCAGAAATGAAATTAAAGTAAATAAAAAAAGTTTTAAGCTTGAGATATGTTTTTTAAAGCGAACATTTTATTAAAATGTTTTTAAAAAGAAATTTAGACATTTATATTCACATTCACTATGAAAACTACATAATCTGGGGGGAAAGCAATTATTTTTGTAAGATAAAGGCGTTGTTTCATTTTGACGTTCTGTTTGTTTATACATATTTTAATTTTGATGATTAAAAATGCAGAGTGTAAAGAATCTGCAATTAATTTTTCGAGAAAATTCAAAGAAAAACTATTATATATGCTTATTCTTCGAAGAAATAAACAAATCCTTGTTAAATGTGAATAATCGTGTATAAAGTTATTTTTTCGAGTGCAAAGGATTATTTCATGTTGGTGAAAAATGATTAAGGTATCCGACTACGTTCGAAGGAAATTTTTTTAAAACTTACTCTTTTAAAAAAGTATTTAAAATTATGGCTTTAAGATGCATTCTCAATAATAATACCAAATACTATAAATACGACAAAATTATTTTGGAATATAATATATTTTGAGAAATAGGGAAATGTGTTGTAAATTGTAATGAAATTGAACCAAAATGGTTCACACTCTACAAGAAATGGTTGTGCAGCGATCCTATTTTTGTTTGTACACAAGTTACAGAATACAATGATGAATGAAAGGAACCACAATCTAAGAATAATTCAGAGATGCAAAGAAGTGACGAGTAAAAAAATATGTATATATGCTTTTTTTTCCATAATTTTTCAGCTTAATTTTTCTAAGAACACCTATAACAGAAAAAGTATTTCACCAACGATCAAAATTTTTCTTCATTTCATTGCCCCCATTATTTCAAACACAAGCATGTCAATGCCTCTATTAGTTTTTGTGATATCGTGTTAACGGTGGAGAAATTTTATGCAAATGAAAATTTTGAGAAAATGGAAATTTTAGGTGAAAAAACATGTGACCCTGGAGGATGGCCTTCTTTTTCCTACAAACTGTTTTGGAAAGAGGAAGAACTGCAAGGAATGACCATTTTAAAATATTCCACAACCAGTGTTTTTAACTTAAAATATTCTGACGGATTTTTGCATCCCTTTCTTGTTCAATGCAGTTATTAATATATTTTTCTTTTTTAACGGTTGTTATATCGAAGCAATTTCATTTATTCGGAATCTATTGCTTTTCTATTATTTTATAGGGTAAAACGAAAATTAAAAGAAAAAAAAATGTGAAAAAATTAGAAAAAGAAAGAAAAAATGTGAAAAGAAAGAATATGAAAAAATAAGAAAAAATATGTGAAAAAATATGAAAAATAAAGAAAAAAATATGTGAAAAAATATGAAAACAAAGAAAAAAATTTAAAAAATTAAGAAAAATATAAGAAAAACAAAGAAAAAATTTACTGCTTTTTTCTGAGACTGAGAAATACTTCTTCAAATTGAAGTCAAAATGTTCCAAAATAATCGCATCCTCTGTTCATAATCCTCATTCATTATGAAAGACAAATGAAATAATTATCATTTATCTTACTAATATTGGATAAAGAAACCGAACACCGAATGTTTAAACAATAGCGTTCATTACTTTAACAAGCCTGACTACCGAAGCATAGCGATTCGAACAAAGGTCCCATCGATTTTGGAAAATTAACTTTCGTCAATCAAATCGAGTCATTATCGAATCAATTTATCTTTATTATAAAATGTTTGTGATTTTAGAAGAGAGATACTAAAATCATACTACTAGATAAGCAATTTCTTAGCTTACATTACTAATAGGAGAAACTCTTATCAGATTTTATCATAAACGATTAACGATTCCTCATGTATTTGTATATCATTTGTATTCTAGAAATTTTAATCGTCATCGTTTCGATTGAAATTCGATTTCAACTTTCACTCTTTTATCTGATATAGGTAGACCGGTGATTTGATGTCTATTAAGTAGACTTTCATATTTCTCAATCTGGTTTGATTGAAGCCTTTTAATAAAGCAACCACCGTTGTAAAATTATATATATATATATATATGTGTGTGTGTGTGTGTGTGTATACATAGATATACACACACATATATATACATATATATAATTAAAATCCTCACTATATAATGTCACAAATTCAAGCTAGAGCTGCAGTTGCTATGGTGATTTAACGAGAAGTGACATTCTGTAAGACCAGTCTAAAACTTTATTTCTAAACGATCTTTCCTTTTTTTTACTTTCTCTTATTATTTAGCGTATTTATTACCATCTGAAAAGTAATTTAAATGGCGAAATATATCTATGAACCAATAGTATTGAAACATAAATTTATAGGTATTGAAATTTAAAAAATATGTTCATCTAACCTAGTATTGAATAAAAAAGAAGTCCTTTTTTCCCAAAATTCAAGATCTTACAGAATCATTACATTTATCAAAACACCGCGATTGTTTTTAAGAATCTGTTCATATGCTTTAACTAGGGGGTTATCATATAAACCAGCAGTACTGGTAGCGCCATCTATTGGCTGATTAAAAACCTCTAACGATATGATGCTTAACCATGAAAAACTTTAATTTCATAAAGATAGAGTATGATATTAATTAGTCTATGTTTATGTATGCTATATCATTGAAAATGTAGCTTTGCCGGAGAAGTAAAAAATAAAACTGGAAAGAATTTATGCTTTGTTTTACAATTTTTTTTCAAAAAATATATATTGATTCTACTATAAAAGCGAAAGATCAAATCAAAAGTGAAAAAAAAAAAAAAAAAAAAAAAAAGATTTGAACTGTGACTTACAAATTCAGCAGCTGGAGTGTTATTTGATTTTAAATTTTGATTTCAAAACTTCAACCAGTGATTATGTTTATCAATATTTCTATTCTTTCTTCATAATCTAAACTGGTGTTATTACGTGTAACTTATAATGAAACTAGATATCAAATTCTTTAAACAGAATCTTAAATTTGTTAAATATTTAGTGTATATATATATGTGTGTGTGTATACACACACATATACATATACACATATAAATATGTATATATTCAGTGTATTAGGAAAATGAAAATACAATCAATAAAAATGTGTAATAAAACAATCAATAATTCTGTGTTTGTATTTAAAAAATAATAAATAAATAAATCTGTGTTTGTATTTAAAACTTAATGAATCAATAATTATGTGTTTGTATTTAAAATAATGAAATATCGATAAATATCTTTTTTTAATCATTGGCAGTATATTTTCTTATCTGTTCAAAACCAAGATTGTAATTTACGTCCAAAAGTTATTGTGTTATAATAATAATACTCTAGGCGGAAATTGCCTTTGAAGTTAGGGTCGGACGAAAAGAGTCAAAAGCAACTCCGCCCTTGTATTGATCAATGACAGAGAAAGGACTTAAACAAGAGTTTCAGAAATAAATTTATTTTTCACATTTTAAACTCTTCATCAGAAGCTAAATTTGTCTCTTTCCTTGATAATAAAGCGCCTTTTATTATGTTAATCAGAAGATTTTTCATGTCATACATTTTGTTAATTATTTATTATTCACACGTACTAATTGTTTGCCTCTCATAAAGAGGGGGAACTTATCAATGAAAATTAAAACCTCTTAAATTAGGCAAGTGGGAAATCACCGTTAAAACTCGTGTTTATCGAGATACAGCTGTTATGAGATGAGATTTCAGACAATGTTCAAGTATGCATTCTTTCGAAAAAAATATGCATTTCTTTATGGGGGAAAAAATCATTTCAAATTTAATATAAAAAATTCAAATTTTTTATAAAAGCAAAATAACTAAATTTCTACAAATAAAATAACAGAGAGATATTGTTATCTATGCTTATCGATATAGCATAGGCAATTGTTAGGTTTCAGAAAAACATTTTTTTCATTGCAAACAATCATCATTTTAACATGAAAAATAGACTCGCTTTTACATAACAAAAGACTCACTTTCACATTCACTTTTACATTAAAAAATACTCACTTTTGCATTAAAAAACACTCTCTTTTGCATTAAAAAAAAAGACTCATTTTACATTAAAAAGATCCAATTTTCACAAAAAAAAAAAA
>JAPMOQ010064884.1:62501-74079 GCA_026543055.1 Argiope trifasciata | reverse complement strand
ACTTAATGCTTAAGCTCACTTATTGCTTAAGCTCACTTTTTTACTTAAGCTCACTTATTTTTGCATTAAAAAAAGACTCACTTTTACATTAAAAAAAAAGACAGATAAAAAAGACACACTTTTGCATTAAAAAAAAGACTTACTTTTTCATAAAAAAAGACTCTCTTTTACATTAAAAAAAATCTCACTTTTTCATTAAAAAAAGCACTCACTTTTGCATTAAAAAAACTCATTTTTTCATTAAAAAAATACTGACTTTTAAATGAATAAAACTCATTTTTACATTAAAAAACGCACTTTTACATTAAAAACACACACTTTTACAAAAAAAAAAAAAAAAAACACCACCACTCACTTTTACATTAAAAAAGACTCATTTTTTCATAAAATAAGACTCATTCTTTCATTAAAAAAAGCCTCACTTTTTCATTAAAAAAAGACTCACTTTTATATAAAATAATTGACAAAATCACACTTTTTAAAAATATATTTTCCATAAAAATCCTAGAACACAATTTCTGATAATATTGAGCACGGATTGTACGATTTTTAGAATCTTTATTTCCTGGAATACTTAAAAAATACAAAAACAACAAAAAAAAGTTGCAAAGTCGAAACTGCATAAAAAGAAGCCAGACACAGGAAACAAAAAAGATAAATTTGTAATATTCCAGATGCATTAAAGGAAATCCAGAGTTGGGGAATTCCACTGACAAACAAAGAGGGGGGGGGGGAGGAACATTAAAAAAAACACCCCGCCAGGAATTCCTTTGATTGTCATCGGTTGTAGGGGGGGGATTGATTCGAATGTCTTCTGTGTGATGCCAAATGCAAAAGTATTCATTCTTTTTCTTATGGGTTTTTTTTTGTGTGTGTGTGTGTGATTGTTGCAACCTCTGTAAAATATCGTCAAGAGCGGTCTTTTTAATCGGGTTTTTTTTTTACATGTAAATTCTTTGTTCTCTGAAAAGTTCTTTTTCTAAGATGTCTTTTTTATCCCTCTGTTTTGTAGAAGAAAAAATTGTTCTTTTTTTTTTTTTGAAATTTTTTAAAAAAAATCAATGCTTGTTCGTTGTATCTCATTGCCCTCAGTCAAGTCACTTCTTGGGAAAAAAGTTAGGAAATAAATAGCATACAAATATTTGTATTTGAAATTACTTCTAGAATCTAATTTTTATGAAGATGATGATGTTGTGTCAGTGTTTCCTTCGTATGGGTGTTATTTAGTGTTCCATCTGTGAGTGGTGTGTGAATGTGTCCCCCTGTAAAGATGGGTTGTGCAAGCGAATGCGAATCATTAAGTAGCTAAGTCCTACATTTGGCTCTAGTTGACGCCACTGAAAAACAAGGGACGCTCATTTAGGCTTAAAACTGCTGACAACTATCAGCGGGCTTGTCAATAACAAGTGCCATTGAAAACAACAACAGCAGTAGTTTTAATGTTCTAGAAATTAATTTCACTCTAAGGGGTTTCAGATCATATTCATTGATGATGATGATGTTGTATCCGTGGTAAACACGGAAAGGGGTTGAAGTAGCTTCTGAGGGTAAAGACCCCTGAGCACCCAGAGGGAGGAAATCTATCTTCTAGCTCAAATGAAGGTGACACACACATTCGTTTGCACAACCCCTTTTTACAAGGGGGACACATTCATACAACTCGCAGATAGAACACAGAACAACCATGCCCGAACCGGGAGTCTCTGATCACGGGGAAGACACTCTACCTCTAGGCTAGGCATGCAGTTTTTTTTAAATTGTAAATATTATATATTTGAAATTTTTGAATGCATTTTTTAAAAATGTGTCTAATTCTTCTTTATAGGCATTCATTATTTGCTAAATCTAGCAGCTACAGTAAAAACTCTAGAGCTAAATCCAAAGAATCTTGAAGAAAACCCCTTATAAGGTGACCAACTACTTTAAAAACACTAGTTATGGACCAAATTGCCTATTTTTTATGGTTATTTCTTGTAGTTCAAACTTTCCAAAACAATTTATATTTTCTAGGAAATGGAATACCTCACCTATCTACTGTGCAAGCGAATGGGAAGCATGAAGCAGCTAAGTCGTACTCTTGGCCTTCTTTGGTGCTAAAGTCCTCACAACACAGCGGAATATCGTCCGCACTTTTCGTCAGCTATTTTCTATTTCTACCCTCAAGCAAGTTTTTTGTCATCGTCAGCTGTTTTTAAACAGCTTGAAAATGCCGACGATAGTGACGGATATATTGTCTGCAAACGAAATTCAACCAATCAGGTAAAACTTCGATAATGACGTCACTTTCGTTGTCATTTGCTGACGAAAAGTGCATACGATATTTTATTGTGTGAGGAGGACTTTACGGACACTAGTCCAACGCTCTACCAACCAGGTTATTCTAGCCTCTTGTGCATTTCTTATTGGAGGGAAGCATGCCCTTTTCTCACATTTAGGCCTTATCACACGGTGAAATTTCGTCAACAATTTTCCGTTTCTTCCCTCAAAAACCGGTCAGCAAGTTTCATAATCGACAACTTTTTCTAACCAGTTAGAAAATGCCATCGGAAATATTGTCAGCAAATAAAATTCAATCAATCATGTAAAACTTTGAAGTGACGTCACTTTCGTCGTCGTTTGGTGACGGAAAATGCCGTTGATATTTTGCTTTGTGATAAGGCCTTTACAGAACTACACCATTCCAACTAACAAAGAGAATCTTCGTACTCATTCAAAAATCCAAAAGTATTTCCTCTCTGCGACATCAGAGGGCTTGACCTCTTTCACGAATGACATCCCCAAGGGTCACTCGACCCCGAGAAACATTCAAGGTCATCCGGGGTGCATCACCCCCCCCCCCACCGGCAGTAGAAAATGATACTCATCCTTTTGTGTTCATTCCATTCCTAAGGTTACAGTGCCTCTTTCTGAAAGACGCACCCCGAAGTGTGGTTTTGTAAAGACAGACCTTCACCAAAAAGGAAGTTACTAGCCCGTCTTTGTTTGGAGGGAAATTAAAAGCGGACGCATTCTTGGAAAGTATGAGATTTGGATGGTGGTGGAAAGTCATTAAAAGTGTTGCAAAACGGAGCATTTTTAAGATGCCTTTTTGGAGGCATCTGTTGCTGACCTTGAACGCAATTAAGGCGGGGGGTGCAGCGGCTTTCAGGAACATCCTGATGTTTTCTTGTGTGTTTATTCTATTTAAGAGGAGATTTCGAATTCGGATGAGGGCTTGATATGAATATACGTTGTAATTTTTTTGTTTCATTGAAATTTTATTCTTCTTGGACGAAAGTAAAAGAAAAAAGTGGTACTAGGCAAGTATTATAGGTTCACAATTACCCGGATAACAAGTTGTTAAGGGAACGAACGTCACAGCAGCAAAAGAATGACGAGAACTGCGAGGAATTCTATTGCAGCAGTCTTTTAATGTGAGAACGCAGACAATTTCGTAAAGTACGATTTCAGATGATTTTTCAAAGCGCATACTAACAAATGAAAACAAATATTTCGTTTTCGAATTTACATTTAAAAAATAAAATTGTATTTCTTATTAATTGTAAAGGAACAAAAACTATCAATTATAATATAAAACAAAATTAAAATCTTTAATCAATATATTTTTATTATTTTTAATTTCACATTTTTCATAAAATTATTAATGGAACGATCGTTACAGCAGCAAAAGAATGACGAGAACTGCGAAGATCTTTTAATGTGAGAAGGCAGACGATTTCGTAAAGTACAATTTCAGACGATTTTTCAAAGCGTCATACTAACAATTGAAAATAAATATTTCGTTTTCGTATTTACATTTAAAAAATAGAATTGTATTTTTCATTAAAAACTAAAAAAAACTTTCAATTATAATATAAAACAAAATTAAAATCGTTAATCAATATTTTTTTATTATTTTTAATTTCACATTTTTTTATAAAATAGCTGTAGTTTATGCACAACTCAACAATAAAAAAAAGTAGCAAACGAAATAGAATGCTAAAAGAACGTTCCGGTACTAGACGTTTTGGAAGCTTAGTTCGTCTTATTATTTTTGGGAAATGGTTAAATATGCATAAACAAGGAAAAAAAATTCGTACTCAATTTTTTAAACTGTTTTATTTCAAACGATACGTGAATCGTTTGTTATGTGTTTTATATCTATAAAAATACACTTATAGAGAGTTATACATCTCTACAAAAAAAAAAAATTGAAAAATTAAAAAAATTAAAAAATTAATGTCTCTGCCGTACCTTTCATCCGATGGAACTTTGATTACTTATTACTGGCACTTATTTGTTTCTATTGATGATGGAAAAAATATTTCCCACCCTATAGTCTTCAATAATAAAGTTAAATAAATATACAGATTTAATATTATTTAGTCTTCTCCTTTATGTATCGCCCAATATCAATGAGTCGATTCATTTCCGAATAAAATAAATATTATTCTTATTACATTCGGAATTAAATATCATTCTTCAAATAGTTTCGCTCATTATCGTTCTGAAAGAACGCCAAATATTACAGTTCTAAAAGAATACACAAACCTAATGTATAAAAAATGAATATTTATTCGTAGAGTTGAATAATGAAGATAGGAGGAATACGTAGTACGAATATGAAACGAATTACTCGACACAATAAAAAATTTCTTTCATTCCTGTTCTGAGAGAACACCAAGCAATACAATTCTAAAAGAACACACACATCTCATATATAAAAGCGAATATTTGTTCGTAGAATAGAATAATATAAAAAGAATAAAGACTATTTATGCTTCTCCTTTATATATTCTTCCATTGCAATGAATGCATTCACTGCCAACAAGAAAATAAATATCATTTTCAACTAAATAAGATAACTATATCAAACTCCAAAGATTATTTCTACTGCGGCAGCAACGCACCGGGTACCTGCTAGTTACACATAACTGTCGCTTTCTCGGATATATTTTCAGCACATTTTGCTCTAATGATGTAAGATTTTGACCATTAAAAAAGCCGCAGTTTCCTGGTGGTAAGATCTCGGCTTTGAAACCGGAGGGCTGCAGGTTCGAGACTCGATTCCACAGAAAAACTATCGTATGAGGGGGGTCTCTTGCACGTTCAATCTGGCAGGCCAAACGTCCTCCCGTTGGTGTGGAGAGGGGGGTGCCAGTTCAGGTGTCATCCTCGTCGTCTGACCAGGGTTCAAAATGACGAGGTTAGCCCTAGTGTTGCTTCAAAACGGGGCGTTGATCTAGCTGAAGTAAAACTGAGTATTCTGAATATTGCGAAAGATAATAAATAGTCTAATAAAATATTATATAATACACATACGTTAAAATAATTTCATCCACACAATGGTTATTTGATTTAATGCATAAATCAAATGAATTAGACCTATAGAGGAATTAGTTTGAAAATGAATTCGTGTAGGATTTCTTACATATCTATGATTCCGATAATGAAATCATAATTTTCTTCAATTCAACATTTTGAAGATGATAAAGATCTCGATAAAGACCTGTCATCTCTAAATGATAGCGTTTCGACAAAATTGTTTTTCTTTTTCGAGTTTTTTTATTTTTATTTACAACATTTTTTAATATTTTGTATAGAAAATTTATGAACTCTGCATTTAAAATGCATAATATACAGACGAAAATTCATTAAGTTCGTAAAAATGGAGTTACATTCATTTTAAGGCAAACAACTGCACTGGAAGGAATATTTTTAAGAAAAGGAAATTTTTTAAAAAGATTTAAAACTATGAATTTTAAGTATTTTGAGAAGTAGGAAAATGTGTAGAACATTTTAATGAAATTGAACCAAAATGGTGAGCTTTCTACACAAAATTATAATGCAGACATCCTATTTTTCTTTGCACACACGTTAGAGTGTAGAGAAATTTTGGTATTGTGGTGACATCTTAATAAGCCAGTAACTACCACTAAACATTGGCGGCCATTTTTGTATAGTGGATAAGTTACTGGACTTCAAACCCGAGCATCACAGGTTCGATCCTTGGCGGAATTCAACCTACGTATTGGCACAATTCCACAAACACACTCGCCAAAAGAGAATAAAATGAAATGAACGAAAATCTATAAAAAATATTGAGTTGCAAAGAAGTTATCGGTGAAATATATACATATATAAGCTTTTCCCCCCCCCTAAAGTCGCAACTTATCTTTTCTAAATCTACTTACGAATGAAAAAGTTTTTCACCAGCAATAAAACTTTTGGTTCCTTTCATTGCCCGTATCATTTAAGACATGCGCTGAAATTTTTATGTAAATACCTCTATTCGTTTTTGAGATATCTTGTGAACGGTGGAGAATTTTCATGAAAATTAAAGTTTTGAGAAAATGGAAGTGAAAGACACATTTTAGTTCACAAATATGTGAAAAATATAGATGTATTGTCAATTATGATATAAAATACCATAAATATAGCAAAAAAAATACCATAAATATATTCACAAACGCAAATGCCGTACGCACACCGCCGAACACAATTCGCCATTTCCACTTATGACTGGCACACACAGACACACTCTGACCCGTACTCGGCACTTTATTCAAACTCAGTGCAAGAGGGCGAAGAAATATTGGGGGGGGGAGAAGGGTTGAATTAGAGAGGGAGGGAAGAATTCCACGCTTGGCCAACCCCCCAGCTGTTAATTGTCGGCGCAATCATTCCGGCGTGTGTCCGAGGAATTCGCATTATCATCCAGCCAACGGGTAGCCATCCTCCAAAAGTCGAACGACCCCCAAGTCGGGCATCATTTCAGAACAATCCTGACACCAGTCTTGGAGGGGCCCTGATTTAAGGCCCTCCTCCCCCCTAAACTTCGGGGCCTATGATTTTAATACATTTCTCGGCAGTGCCTTTGTTAAAATCTGTAATAAGTTTTCGCGGGTTTGCTGCTGTAACTTCGGAATAATTCCTTGTGTGGAATGGTTGTATTTGAAGGAGGAACAACTGTCCTCTTTGGGGGGGGGGATGTTCGGTCTCTGTCTTATGCAGATCCCCCATGCGAATACACTATATATATTTTGCGCTGTTTGGGTGAGGACGGAATAGTTCTGGAAAGTGTTCGAACTCTTCGACAGTCAGTCGTTCTGCGTGTTGACTTTGTTCGCGTTTTCGCAGTTTGAGTTGGAGTTTGGGTTCGAGGTTGAGTGAAATGAGTCGTTGCTGTTAGAGCACTGTGACAACACGTCGTCAGTTCTGACGCAGGAAATTATTCGGTTTATATTAAAGTATCCGACTAAGTTAACATTGGCGAATTTTTTTTATTCGGTTTATGTTAAGGTATCCGACTACGTTAACATTGGTGAGTCTTTTTTAATTCGGTTTATATTAAGGTATCCGATTACGTTAAAAACACTGGTTATAGGCCACATTGGCAATTTTTTTAAAATTGTTGATCAGGTTTTCATCATTCCAAAACAGTTCAACTTTTCTAGGAAAAGGAAGGCATGACCTATCAGAAAGCTTACCTAACTCTCATTAAAATTTACTACATATTTTCCTATTTCACAAAATATATTATATTTTCAAATAATTTTGCTATATTTATGGTATTTTATATCATAATTGACAATACATCTATATTTTTCACATATTTGTGAACTAAAATGTGTCTTTCACTTCCATTTTCTCGAAACTTTAATTTTCATGAAAATTCTCCACCGTTCACAAGATATCTCAAAAACGAATAGAGGTATTTACATAAAAATTTCAGCGCATGTTTTTGTTCGGTCTCTGTCTCATGCATACTCCCCATGCGAAGACACTATATATATTTTGCGCTGTTTCGGTGAGGACGGAATAGTGGGGGATATGCTGCCAAGACTAACTTACGACTACTTGAAATACAGCAAAATAAATTAATCAGACAAATCTGTAAAATGCAATTTTTCATGCACAACAATAATATGTATAAATGCCTTGACTACCCCCCCCCCTTTTAAAAATTCATAGCCAAACTAGCAACAAAATTCTTCAATAACTTGGATAATATTGACAATAGCTCTATTAGAAATATTCCTAAATACAACCCAGATGTTAAAATTATAAGACCCCGTGATGTATTACTTTATAATTCTCTCCCCAATCCCAAGTAATTTCACCTAACTTTAATGCCATCTTCTAATATATCTTTCATAAACTGATCTTTAATTTAACTTAAGAAAATATCAAGTTGTCTTGGCCAGCAAACTCCCTCACACTCCCCCATGCTCACAACCAATCACATAGAGTCCTGACACACGCTGCCTCACCTACCTACCCACCCAGCTCTCTCATCCCATATATACTGAGTTTCCGGAGATGATCACGGCATTTATTCGAGAGCCGAACGTCAAGGTGTTTGGTCATGGTTCTGCAGTAAGAAAATTTTAAGATGAACGGATCCCGATCGGTAAAGAACAGTAAAGTTCGTTCTCCGGGGGAAATTGAATGCGAAGATTTTTTGAAGCGCCCCTTCACAGTGAACAATGCATTTGGCATAACTCCTGAAGAATTTCAGATATTCAAGGAAAAACTTAACGAAATGGAGAAAATGAAAAATATCAGAAAAAGCTCCGTGAATCCTAATAAGGACACCGTTCCTCTAATCGACAACTGGTGAGACAGGGTCGATCAAGATAAAAAACAAGAATTGGTTTACCCAAACTTTGACATAGAACTTGTACAAAATACAAGTACAGAAATGATGATTGACACTCCAACACAAGAAATCTTACCTGTTACCGAAACCACCCAAAGAAATAATGAAAACTTCCAACCGGTCAACCCAAGAACGGCGAAAATACGAAAAGTCAATGAAACACCAGAGGTCATGGATACTTCAAATAAGTATGAACTACTCGCCGAGCACCCAGATGAAAATAAGAAAACTGCCCCAATCAATTTGAAACTTTCCCGAGACTACAATCTCACTTTACAGGAAATCCATCAGAAATATCCCGAAACCGAAAACAAACTGATCAGAAACATGATTGCCATCCAACCAGCCAACGAAGACGAAAGAAATAAAATCATTGAACTACTTACAGAAAAAAAGGAAGAATTCATCATATCAGAAAATTATGAGGACAGGCCACTTAAAATTGTTATCAAAGGTCTACCGGGAGACACTGATAAATCAGAAATTGCCCAGGAACCCCATAGAAAAAACTACAACATTATCAGAATTACCCAGCTGAAAAAATATAGGATGAAAACACTCTACCCCATTTTCATGTTAGAAGTGAAAAAATCAAGTAATACTTCCAATATCTATAACGAAAAATATCTCCTACATCTAAAGATCAGAGTCGAAAGTTACAGAAGAAAACAAACTGCTACAATCTGTTACAACTGTGCAGGATTTCAACACTCAGCTAAGAACTGTAGGGTCAAGCCAAAGTGTATCAAGTGCGGTGATTGCCACCCAACCAGGAACTGCGAAATCAAAGAGAGAATTGAAGTCCCGACTTGTGTAAATTGCCAGGAGAAAGGACACACTGCTGCCTGGAAAGGATGTCCCAAGTTTCCCAAACTTACCATTAGAAATGGGAGATTCACCTACGCAGAGATCGCTAGAAAAAACCCAAAACAGACAACACCACAGCCGGTCCCAAACCCTAGGAAATGGAATGAAAGCCCAACTTCAGCAGACTTGAATGACTACTACTCCATTAAAGAAACCCTCCAAATCTTGAAAGAACTAAGAGAAATACTTCAAGAATTCCCTAAGTTAATTGAAGCAGTCAAACTCAAAGAAAAACAGAAAACAAAGAAGAGATAAAACTCATTATCCTCAACGCACTCATCGGTTAATGTCAAGTCAACATCTCCTCAATTCACTTACTCAATCTACACTCCTGATTGGTCCTCCAGGTTCAATAGCTAAGCCAGCTCCTCCCACCACTAGTTTGCAAAAATCTTCGAAACACACCCTTCCCACTCCCCGGATAGCGAATCTCTGATTGGCCAAGTCAACGCACCCACTCTCACACTCCTGCCTGCTGTGCTTCTACCAGCATTTTCTCATCATTTTAGCTCCAACTTCCACTTCTTCATGATCTCTTCAAGTCATGCTAGCATATTTAAAAGTAATGTCGTAACAGTCTCTGTCATTAAGGGGATAGTCCTATTCCAAGGACGGGAGCCCCGATAAGCTTGTCATCGCAGTCGCAGATGATCACGGCATTTACTGACTGCAAGGCCTACCAAACGCTACCATGAACGAGGATAAGCCCGTCCGGGGCTAGGTGCCTCGCTAATCCAACTCATAGGTGAGGACAGAATAGTTCTGAAAAGTGTTCGAACTCTTCGACAGTCAGTCGTTCTGCGTGTGTACTTTGTTCGCGCTTTCGCAGTTTGAGCAGGAGTTTGGGTTCGAGGTTGAGAGAAACGAGTCGTTGCTTTTAGAGCACTGTAGCAACACGTCGTCAGTTCTGACAAAGGAAAGCATTCTGTTTATATTGAGGTATCCGGCTACGTTAACCTTGGCGAATTTTTTTATTCGGTTTATATTAAGGTATCGGACTGCGTTAGCATTGGTGTTTTTTTTTATTCGGTTTATTTAAGGTATCCGACTACGTTAACATTGGTATTTTTTTAAAATTCAGCTTACATGAAGGTATCCGGCAACGTTAACATCGGTGAATTTTTTTAAATCAGTTTACATGAAGCGATCCGACTACGTTAACATTGGCGAATTTTTTATTCGGTTTATATTAAGGTATCCGATTACGTTACAAACACTGGTTATCGACAGCACTGGACAATTATTGTTACTTGTTGATCAGATTTTTCTCTTTCCGAAACAGTTTTTCTTTTCTAGGAAAAGAAGGCATGAACTATCAGCAGACCTACCTAAATTTCATTAAAATTTACTACGCATTTTCCTATTTCTTAAAATATATTATATTTTCAAATAATCTTGTTATATTTATAGTTTTTTATATCTTAATTGACAATACATAGATATTTTTCACATATTTTTCAACTAAAATTTTTCTTTTAACTTTACTTATCTCAAAACTTTCGTTTTAATAAGCATTCTCCACCGTTAACATGATATCTCAAAAACTAATGGATGTATTTACATAAAAATTTCAGCGTGAGTTTTAAATAATAGGGTCAACGAAACGAACCAAGAATTTTAGTTTTCCTGAATTAGTTTTTCATTTAAATATGTTTTTAGAAAATGAAATTGGGAATTTGTGGACAAAATCCATATATACGTATATTTTTACCCGTCACTTCTTTGCATCTCAAATGTTTTTCTTAGATTTTAGTCCATTTCCTTCACCATTATATTCTATAACTTGTACACAAATAAAAATAAGATTTCTGCATTACAATTTTGAATACAGAATTAACTGTTTTGGTTAAATTTCATTAAAATTTACTACCTATTTTCCTATCTCTCAAAATATATAATATTTTTAAATAATTTTGTGGTATTTATAGTATTTTGTTTTATAATTAACATACATCTAAAAAACGCAGTTTCTAAAAGTCCAATTTTTCAAAAAAATTTTCTTCGAATATAATCGGATACCTTAAAAAAAAATCTGGCATCTACAAAGTCTGACGAGTTATTATAACAGCA
>JAPMOQ010064884.1:0-27345 GCA_026543055.1 Argiope trifasciata | reverse complement strand
TTTATTTGCCGCAGAAGAAATAATTTTGGAAATATCGTTGGGAATTTGAAGTAGTTTTCTTGTTCCATTAGAAATGATTGACAGAATAATACTTATTTTCGTATCGGAAATAAATACATTATTTGAAATGCAGTGATACATAAAGGAGAAGCGTAAATAACATAAATTAATTCTATCTTTTTAAACTTTATTGCTCAAGATTTTAGGATCGGAAATACTTTTTCCCATCTTTGACAGAAACAAGTAAGGGCAAGAACTATTTAAAGTTTGGATGAGCAGTGCGTAAGAGACGTGTAATATAGTGGAATGAAAGGATTCCAAGAGCTACCGCAAGATAGCAAGATTTGTTTGGCTACACTTCATGGCTGTAATAACTCTGCCAACAGTTAATAGTAATATGCCATGAAAAGTGGTATTATGTTCATCCATAAGATTGTTTAATAGAAATTGCTATCCAAATCCCGATTATTTCAAAAAATTCTACTTATTTTCATTGTGTTTGATGTATTTGTTGTTGATGAAATGTTGTTAATTTAATCGATCTTTCGGACTCATTCTGAAGTACTTTGAAATGAAAAGGAAACAGAAAAAAAGGAAACAAAAAATTTCTAATCATCATATCGTTATCCCAACTGGCGTAGGAAAGTCAGACATGTGCGTTGCGCTAACTGGCGTTGAAAGTTCTCCTGGGATTGTTGACAACAGTGTCTTCATTTAAGTGAAAATTGTAAAATTGATGCGTATCATACTGTTGTAGTTATCTCCCTCTCGATCCATCAATGAAATGGACATGACCGGACTTGATTTGCTGTTTTGTTTTATTTTGGGTATGCAATGCAAATAAATTGTTTTTACGTTAGTTGAGTATTTTTGCTATTAAATTGTATTTATGTTGCATATTTTTCATATATGCATATACTTTTAAATGTATGGCTTTTAGGTAAGGTTTAATTTTTTGTAATGATTTGTTATTATTTGATACTTTTTCTACATATACATAAACATTTCCACGCGAACAGAGTCGCTAGTACTAGAATATTTAGAACAAATTTCAGAATTATTTGAGATAATATTTTAAAAGTCCATTTGCAATTGATGTAAAAAACTTAAGCTCTCAAAATACAATTCATTCTCTGAGAATCAAGCACGTGCCTTTCAAAGATATATACTAGAAAATTCTAACTAAACAGCATTAGAACACTCAGCAGAAATGACCAAAAGCCGAAATTAGCTTAAAACCTTAATGAAAATTCTCAGAATTCTGCACATATTATTTTGAATTCAAAAGATTGAATTCGATCTAGCTTGTTATGAAACTAACCTAATAAATGTTGACTTCAGCTGAACAGATGATCATGAAAGGCGCCAGGAAATAATATATGACTTTCCAGAAGACTTTGAATAGTTGTGGAATATTGTAATGCAAGCTTCATATGACATGGTTTAACAGTAACGATAATGAATATCACGATTTGAATAGTAAGTAGTAAGAGAGCCTTTAAGTTTATATAAAACTAGCTGGTATCCGGCGCGTTTCTGTCGCCGAAGCAATAATTTTGGAAATGTCATTTTAAATTTGAAATAACTTTCTTTTTTAATTAAGAATGATAGTAAGAATGATATTTATTTTCTTTATTTTCCGCAGAAGAAATGATTTTGGAAGTATCGTTTGGAATTTGAAATAAATTTCTTTTTTAATTAAGAATGATAGTAAGAATGGTATTTATTTTCTTTATTTGCCGTAGAAGAAATAATTTTGGAAATATCGTTTGGAATTTGAAATAATTTTCTTTTTTAATTAAGAAAGATAGTAAGAATGATATTTATTTTCTTTATTTGCCGCAGGAAAAATAATTTTGGAAATATCGTTTGGAATTTAAAATAACTTTTTTTTTTAAACTAAGAATGATATTTATTTTCTTTATTTGTAGAAGAAGAAATAATTTGGGAAATATCAGTTGGAATTTGAAATAGTTATATTGTTTAATTAAAAATGATAGTAAGAATGATATTCATTTTCTGTCTTGCAGCAGAAGAAATAATTTTGGAATATTGTTTGGAAATTGAAATGACTTTTTTTAAAAAAATTAAGAATGATATTTATTTTCTTGTCGGCAATGAATGCATTCATTGAAATTTAAGGATATATGAAGGAGAAGCATTATTACTATTTATTCTATTTTTATTATGCTATTTTACAAAAAATTTTCATTCATTATATTTATATATTCTTTTGGAATCGTAAAGCTTCTTTTTCCTTCAGAATGATAATAAACAGACTGTTTCTTGCACCTCGTGATTCGTTTAATTTGATAGCGCAAAAATTAATTGTGGTATTTACATAAACATTTAAGCGTGTGTTTTAAATAATATGACCAATGAAGCGAACCCAAAGTTTTAGTGTTGGTGGAATACTTTTTTGTTTAATAAACATTTTCAGAAAAATTAAGTTGCGAATGCATGGAAAAAAATGCATACAGACGTATCTTTTTATCCTTAACTTCTTTGCATCTCAGGATTTTTCTTAGATTTTTTTTCATTTCATTCATAATTACATTCTATAACTTGAATGCAAAGATTTATTTTTCAAACCATTTCCATTAAATTTCATTAAAATTTACTAAAAAATTCCTTTTCCTCAAAACATATTATATTTCCAAATAATTTTATTGTATTTATAGTATTTATAATTGAACAACACATCCAAAAAAATCATAAATAGTTTTCTAAAAAATCCAAATTTTTCAAAAGTTTTCTACTTATACCTTAATCCAATAATTCCCGAAAATTCATTAGATCAGAATTTAATTCTGTTACAATTTATAGACGACCCCTTAAGAACTTTATGGGAGGACGCACATCCACATCATTTTCTTCTGTAGGAAGAAAAAAGGCTTGTCTGATGTATCTGCAACCGTAACCGGCCACGCACGAAAACTTTCCGAATGCACGATCCATTTGTCTCGCTATTGTCTGTACGTCCATCCCTCCCATGCACACAGGTGGGTTCCCAGAAAGTTGCATCCTTTGGCCCCCGTCACGTGATCTTGGGAGGAGTCTGTTAACTGGGAAGCCATTGGACGTATACGGGACACCAATTAAATATAAAAAAGAAAAAGGGCACCATAAATTGTGGATTAGTCACAAAGAAGGAAATGATAATTATAAAAAGAAGAATGAGGGCATAAAGGGGGGGGATTGGTATTTATCTCTTAAAGGATGTTCTGTTTCATTGTTTAAGGTATCCGACTACGTTCAAATTATAATTTTTTGAAAAATTAGATTTTTTAAATACTATTTATTATTTTTAGATGACTATTTATCTCTTAAAGGATGTTCTGTTTCATTGTTTAAGGTATCTGACTACGTTCGAAAGAAAAATTTTGAAAAAAATTAGATTTTTTAAAAACTATTTACATAATTTTCAGATGTATTTTCAAACACTATAAATACAAAAAAAAATTATTTGAAAATGTAATATATTTTGAGAAATAGCAGTAAATTTTATTGTAGTATTAAATAGTAGAGAATTGTAGTAAATTTTAGTGAAATTTAAGCAAAACAGTTAACACTCAGCTCAAAATGGTCATGCAGCCATCCTATTTTTCTTTGTACACAAGTTATAGAATATAATGATGAATGAAATGAACCAAAAATCTAAGGAAAACATTTTAAGATGCAAAGAAGTGACGGGTAAAAATATATGTATCGATTCAATTTTTCCAGGAATTCTCAACTTGATTGTTATATAAAGCATCTATAAATGAAAAAGCATTTCACCCACATTAAAACTTTTGACTTATTTCGTTTTTTATATGTACTGTCAATTGTAAATACTGTAAATACGAAAAATTATTTGGAAATGCAATATATTTTCAGAAATAAGAAAATTTGTACTATATTTTAGTGAAATGAAACGCAAACGATGTTATTTAAATACAACTTATTAATTTTAGCTGTATTGTCGATTATAAACACTATAAATACAAAAAAATATTTTAAAATGTAATATATTTTTAAAAATATTAAAATGTGTAGTCAATTTTAGTGAAATTGAACCTAAACGGTTGACACTCTACACAAAATTGTGAGGCAGTAACTTTACTTTTACTTTGTAGACAAGTTATAGAATAAAATGATGAATGAAATGAACCAAAAATCTAAGGAACACATTTTAAGATGCAAAGAATTTATGGGTAAAAATATACGTATAAATGGATTTTTTCCATCCATTCGCAACTTAATTTTTTTGAAAACACCTATAAATGAAAAAGAATTTTACCAGCACTAAAAATTTTTCATTTTATTTTTATTTTTTAGTTCACTTTCTTTTTTAGATGTATTTTCAATTATAATAGAAAACACTATAAATACAATAAAATAATTTGAGAATATAATATATTTTGAGAAATAGGAAAATGTGAAGTAAATTATAATGAAATTCAATCAAAACGGTTCACACTCTACACAAAATGGTAATGCAGCAATCCTATTTTTCTTGGTAAACAAACTGTAGAATATAAAGATGAATGAAATGAACCAAAGTGTAATTAAAACATTTGAGATGCAAAGAAGTGATGGGTAAAAATCTGCGCATATAGCCCTTTTTTCCACAAATTCAAGTTGTGAATTTGTGGAAATGAACTAATATATCCGATAATTTTAAAGGGCAGTTTTTGAAAAAATGAATTTTTTAAAGACTATTTAAAACTATGTATTGTCAAGTATAACACAAAATACTATAAGTGCAAAGAAATTATTTGATAATACAATATATTTTGAGAAAAAGTAAAATGTGTAGTACATTTTGATGAAATTCAACCAAAACGGGTAATATTCTGCACAAAATATTAAAGATTGAATCCTATTTTTCTTTGTACACAAGTTGTAGAATATAATGATGAATGAAATGAACCAAAATCTAAGAAAAATATTGAGACGCAAAGAAATGGTGGCTAAAAATATACGTATAGATGCGTTTTTTTCTACGAAATCACAGCTTTATTGTTATAAAAAACACCAATAAACGGAAAAGTACTCCACCAATAATAAAACATTTGGTTCATTTCATTACTGATAATATTAAAAACACAGGCTGATAGTTTTATGTAAATATCTGTATTAGTTATTGAGCTATAATGTTAATGGTGGGGAATTTCCCTGAAAATCTAAGAAAAACCTTGAGATGCAAAGCAGTTGTAGATAAGAATATACATATATGAGCCTTTTTATTAGCATAAAATCACTATTTGATTTTTCTAAAAACACCTATAAATAAAAAAAGCATTTCACCAACAATCAAACTTTTGGTTTCTTTCATTGTCCCTATCAACACGCGCTGAAATGTTTATGCGAATACCTCTATTAGTTTTTGGGATATCCTGTTAACGGTGGAGAATTTTTATGAAAATGAAAATTTTGAGAAAATAGAAGCTAAAGTTAAATTTAGCTGAAAAAACATGTGCGAGGCCTTCCTCTTCCTAGAAAAGATAAACTGTTTTGGGCAGAAGAAAGTCTGAACTACAAGAAATAAAAAATCCCTAATATGGTCAATAATCAATGTTTCTAACGTAGTCGGATACCTTAAAGGCTTAGTCACAAGCGTCACGTGGTTTATTCTTCAGAGTAATTCAAGAAAAACGGCGAAACCTTAAAAAAAGTGGCGCAATTTATGTTATTTCAATTCTTTGGAAATTTCTGAAAGCATTGAGTAATTAATATTACGAAATCGTTAAAAGTCTTGAGTTTTCATTCATTGTCTTAATTAATTAAGGAAGAAAAAAAGCAGTTATTTATTATAAGCATTCAATCTGGGAATTAAGGTAACCGACTACGTTCAAAGGAAAATTTTTGAAAAATTCGATTTTTTAAAAAACTACTTTTGGTTTTTAAATGTATTATCTATTATAAACACTATAAATACAAAAAATATTATTTGAGAATATAATATATTTTGAGAAAGGAAAATGTGTGGTACATTTTAGTGAAATTGAACCAAAACGGTTCACATTCTACACAAAATTGTAGTTCAGCCATCATATTTTTCTTTGTACACAAGTTAAAGAATTCAATGATAATGAAATGAACCAAAATCTAAGAAAAAATGTGAGATGCAAAGAAGGGATGGGTAAAAATATAAAAACATATGCATTTTTTCCAGACATTAACAGCTTTATTATTCTAAAAACACCTAAAAATGAAAAAGTATTTCACCAATAATTAAACATTTGGCTCCTTTCATTGCCTATATTATTTAAAACACACACGCTGAAATTTAAACGTTAATACCTCTATTAGTTTTTGAGATATCATATGAACGGTGGAGAATTTTTATGAAAATTAAAATTGAAGTGATAGATAAATTTTAGCTGAAAAATTAATTTTTTAATAGATTTATCTGTGTAATAGGTTAGACCTTACTTTTCTAAGAAAAAACAAACCGTGTTTGAAAGAGAAAAGTCTGAATGACGAGAAATAACGCTTAAAAAAAAAAATCTCCAATGTGGTCGAATACCGGTGTTTATAAAGCAGTCGGATACCTTAAACTGATTTTTTTTAATGGGAAGTGGGGACATTTAAATGGATCAAATGATATAGAAAAACCTTTAATCTTGTATAAAAATTTGTGCATCTTTTGGAATTTCAAATTGCTATCATGTTCAATTAGGAATTATATTTATATTCTTGTCTGATCGAAATCCTTGAGAAGTACTTATGGAGTTATATGTAAATAATTGCTCTATTCTTAAATGAAAATATTGTAAAAAGTGAAGAAATTCAATACAAAAATTAATAAAATTTCGTCAGTTTTAACCAATGATCAGAACCTAATAATGTAAAATACAATTGCAATGTAATGGTACACTTTTTATGCAAATTAAAAATATTCAATACTTAAGAAAGTGACGCAATTTGTGTTATTTCAAGTCATTGTTATTATTTTGTGAGGGGGATTGAGTAATAACCATTGCGAAATCTTTGAGATGTCATTCGTTGTCTGCGGTGACTTAGGCAAGAGAATAGCAGTCATTGATTACGAACATTCCCTCTGCAAATTAAACTGATTTTTTTACGGGAAGGTGTAGAATTTAAATGGATCAAATGATATTCAATGCTTCACTTCTATGAAGTGCTTCACTGTCTGCTTCTGCTTAATGCTTCACTTTCTTTAATTTTGTATGAATGCTTCAATTTCTGCTTCTGCTTCTGATTAATGCTTCACTTTCTGCTTCTGCTTAATGCTCAGTGCTTCACTTTCATTAATCTGGTATGAAATGCTTCACATTTTGCATGTGAAAAAAGCTTGAATAACCTTATGCTAATGATCGAAATCCTTAGGACTTATCAAGTGATATGTAAATAATTGCCCTATTATTAAATTAATTTTAATTTTATTCTATAAGGTCCCTTTCACAACATTATCTATATAAATAAAAAGGAATGTTTGTCTGTATGTCTATTATGCACTACATTATCGCTCATCCGATGGCGATGAAACTTTGAATGCTTATTACTTGCACTTATTTGTTTCTGCTGAAGAGGGAAAAACGAAAAAAATATTGTCAACCCTAAAGCTCTTGAAACATAAATTTAAAAAAATAGAATAAATACTGTTCATGCTTCTCCTTTATATTTCCTTCCATTTCAATGAATGTATTGATTTCCGAAACGAAAATAAATACCATTCTTCCTAACTTTTCTAATTCAACAAGACACTTGTTTTAAATTCCAAACGATATGTTTATCTATTATTAAGACTATAAATTAAATACATAAACTGAAATAAAAAAAAGCTTATCCATAAAATTGATTGAAAGTACGTTCTAAGTAGGAGAATTTTTTTTTCTCTCAATAACATAAATGATATACATAAGATAAATAAAATTAAGGGAATTAAATAATTTATTAAACTGAATAATTTACATTAGTTGAAAGACAGGCTCCTATTTTTTTATTTTTTATAATAATGCTGTTGGCGAATAAATCATTTTAAAAACTGAATTCCTGACAAGATGCTCAAGAAATTTACATTTATGATTTGAGTTTATGGGAAAATTGGAAATTTTTTGCTATCATTAAGCCAATAGATTAATGTTATTTACTATTAAAATTATTTCAGAAATTAAATATATAAAATGAAATAAAAAAGTTAATCAATAAAATTATTGAAAATGCGTTCTAAGAAATAGAATTTTTTCTCCTTAAATAAATAATATCAATAAATACAAAGAAATTAAATAATTTACATTATTTCAAAGACAGGCTCCTATTTTTTTAAAATAATGATACTGTTGGGAAATAAGTCATTTTAAAAACTAAACACCTGTAAAGATGCTCATGAAATTTACAATTCAGATACAAGCAAATAATAATCTTACAAAATTATCTAAAATTATATTAAAAAGTAGAGTAAATAATAATAAAAAATAAAAAAACACAGCGTCGTCATTTATGGAACAGATTCCTTTTTGCATGCCTTTTTGATGTTCTTTTCATGTACTTCATGTACTTTTATGTACTTCAAATCTTTTGCACAAGAATAAACGACTTGAATAATTATGAAATTTTCCTTAAGGTATCCGACTACATTCAAAAAAATAATTTTGAAAAAAATGGATTTTTAAAAAATTGTTTTGAGTTTTTAGATGTTTTGTCAATAATAAACACTTTAAATACAAAAGCAATCATTTGAAAAAATTATATATTTTGAGAAATAGTACAATTTGTGGTAAATTTTAATAAGAACGGCTAACACTCTACGCAAAATTTTTGGAAAACGGGATTTTTTAAAAAAGTGGTTTATAGATGTGTTTACAATTATAATACAAAATACTATAAACACCAAAATATATTTTGAAATATAATATAATTTGAGAAATAGAAACATTTGTAGTAAATTTTTATGAAATTAAATGAACCAAACGGTTCACAAAATTGTAATGCAGCAATACTCTTTGTACACAGGTTATAGAAGATAATGATGAATGAAATGAACCAAAATCTAAGAAAAATCTTGAGATGCAAAGAAGCTATGGATAAAAATATACATACGAATTTTTTCCCATTAACCCACTTAACATCTTAATTTTCAAGAAAACACCGATAAATAAAAAAATATTTCACCAACACTAAAACATTTGGTTCATTTCATTGGCCGTATTATTTAAAACATACGCTGAAAATTTTAAGTAAATACCTCTGTTAGTTTGTGAGACATCAAATTAATGGTGGTGAATTTTTATGAAAATTAAATTTGAAGACAAATTTTAGCTGAAAAATATGTTTTGCTTAAAATTACTCTTTATGATAGGTTAGACTTTCCTGTTCTTAGAAAAAATAAATTGTTTTGGAAAAAGAAAAGTCTGAACTATAAAAAAAAATGCCAATGTGGACAGTAACCAATGTTTTCAACGTAGACGGATGCTTTAAGCATGAAACGCTGGAATATTTATGTCAATACCTCTATTAGTTTTTGAGATATCATGTGAACGGCGGAGAATTTTGTTGAAAAGGAAAATTTTGGGAAAATAGAAGTGAAAAACACATTTCAACAGGAAAACATTGTGACCCATGGATGATATGTTTAGGCTTTCCTTTTCCTAGAAAGAGACAAACAGTTTTAGAAAGAAGAAAAACTACAAGAAATAACAATTTAAATAATTCTCCAATGTGGTCTATAAACAGTGTTTTGAACATCGCCTGAAACGTTTATAATCTGAATCAAAATGACTCTGAAACGACTCAGCGCAGCAAATCGCAAATGACGGGCCCTATTGCCTATCACCTGCCTTCGTAGAAATTCTACCACCCTGGTAGAATGAATTACCATTAATCTACACAGGTGGTCTTGGAGTGAAGACATGGCAGCCAAGATTTCGAATAGAGGAACATTCATCACTGCAAATACAAATAAATATAAATGGGTCGGAAAATGGTTTGACCCTGATTATCTGTTACGGCGATTATTTCTGAGGGAAAGACAACTGAATTACGAATACGGAAAAAGGAAAAAATGTTGATGAATGCATACAGGAAGGGAATTTTTTTTTAAAAATTAGGTGAATTAGAAATGTAGTTGTGTTATTATTATACATCTGAATACAGGAAAAACAAAACATTTTTTTAAAAATTTCTCTTAGTTTCTTTTGTAAAGAAGGATTAAGAAAAATCCAACCTCGTCGTTAGGAAGAGTTTGGTGTTTTAATAAATACTAAGCAGAACTTCAAACAGCACTTTTCGAAATAAAAAAATAGTTCTAAATCTATGTAATCACAACGGTGGTATAGGATGAATATTGTCGATCATTACTCATCTTTGGTGGGATTTGTCCTCAGCTTCTTGGCTCGAAAGTTAGTTTTTAATGAATAAAAAATGAGTCACTCCATGAATATGTAGCCTCTGTTCCCTTCCTGACTCTAATTTATCTCTGTGCTAAGAGGGTTTCAGGTTGGAGACTCGATTCCACCAAAGAACCGTCGTGTGAGGGGGTCTCTTGCACGTTAAATCTGTCAGGCCAAACGTCCTCCCGTTGGAGTGGAGAGGGGGGTGCCACTTCAGGTGTCATCTGAGCGTGGTTCGAAATGACGAGGTCCGTCCTAAAATAGCCCTCGTGTTGCTTTAAACTGGACGTTAATATAACTAAACAAAACTAAAACTCTCTATGCTAAATGTCAGCCCATTTCGTTCAGCCGTTCTGGTGTGATGGAGTCACAAACATCCAAATTTATAATAGTAATACAGATACGAAGAGAAAGAATAAGTGAAAACTATTTTTATTATTTCAAACCGTCAAATGAATATAAACAGAAGTCACTTCGGCATCTCCTTCTTAACAACTTAGAGATGGAAATTTGGTTGAACTCTACTAACTATTGAAGACGAAAAGGAATATGGTGTACTTTTCAATATTCAAAATTTAATTAAATTGCCAATGATTTCATGACATATAACTGTCTTTCAGGATTACTTTTCAATTGTCTTAAATTTCACAATTAGACTGATATCAGTTTCATGTTCGTGTAGTATTTATTTCAACTATAATTAATTTCTGGATAAATTTAATCGTTAAAATTAATGTTAATATTGAATTAATCAATCATTTTTTTCATTTCTGTTCCATTTTATTACTTATTATTCATTTTTCTTTTAATTTCTGTTTCATTTTAGTGCATATACATTTGTCTAGCTTTTATAAGTTTCGAATATTTATAAATTTCAATAGAAAATAAAAATTTGAGCGTTAAAATTAATGTTAATATTGAAATATTCAGTCATTATTTTTTAAAATTTCTGCTTCATTTTAGTACATATATATTTGTCAAGTTTCTATTATGTATCAAATTATTGATTAAAAGTGTTAATAAATAGATATAAGTCAATTGCAGAAATGTAAACAAGAAAATGAATGTTCTTGATAAAAGCATACATTCGACAACGACAACAGAAGGAATGAATGCAGATTTCGCCTTTTTTTTCTACATAAAGTTTGGTGTAAACTATGTCTTTAAATCACATAAAACTTTTTAAAAAACGCTTTAAAAATACTAATTTTAATATTGGGCAATTTTACTTCCAACCGCTTCAGAAAATTGAACTCGGGTGATTTTCAAATAAAGAACTTTAGACCTTTGTTGAAATTGAAATCCGTTGCTGGACAATGTTAAGACTTTTAATCCCTTTACGAGCAAGATTTTTTAAACTTTTATTTCAATACATACGCTTCCGAAAAAGTTTTGTGTATTATAATACTCGCTGGTATCCGACGCGTTGCTGCCATCGAAAATAATCTTAAGTGCAATCAGTCAATCAATCATTTAGCTATGTTTTATCGAAATAGGATGAACGACAGTACATAAAATACGAACAAACAGATATTCATTTTTGTACATTAGATTTGTGTATTGTTTTAGAATCGTGATGCTTGGTGTCCTTTGAGAACTGTAATGAAAGAAACGATTGATTGTGCCTCGTGACTCGCTTCATATTTTTCAGCATTCTCAAGTTTAATGCTAAAAAATGGGATTAAAGTAGTTTCTTTCAAAATGAATTAAGCACAGAAAATATATTTATTCTATAGAATCGTTAAGAGAATTGAAAAGACAATTTTTGAAAAGGAAGAGGGTGCAAAATTATTTGCACTGTCATTTTTTTGGTAGTTACTTCGAAAAACGCTGACATTTAATTAAAATTTATAAACCCCATTGCCGGTCTCCCCAAAATTTTCCCGCATAACCTGTCATAAAGTTGTTACCTCCGAGAACGACATCTGCGTACTCTAGCTACAAAAAATTAACTTTTAACTTGTATTTAACATTTCTACTACGCCTGTGACACTCTCATATCTTAAGCAATGAGCTCACCATGTTTCATCGCCATCGGATAAACGGTTTAGGAAGACATACAGACAAACATTCATTTTTATTTATAGAGATTACATCATTGTACTATGTCTATAACCATTCTGTCGGTGCAAGTAATAAGTATTTATAGAGATATTATATTAAAAAAATCATCTAATCTAGAGATATTACACAATTGCTTTTTTAAATCCCAATAACGCCTAGTTTTATAATTTTACCACGCAGTTAATATTTTAATGGTTAAATACGAATTTGTAAATAGCTTTCGATAGTGGTGAACAGTAAAAAATTCTCATTGAGGATGATCTGACTAGCATTATCTAAATAGTTTTATAACACTGTCAGACATTTTGATTCATCTGTAGAAACTTTAGAGGCATAAAATGAATCATTTGTAAATAATTAATTATCATTAATTGTGATTAAAATAAATGATTCTTTGTCTTTTTTTAGTTTTTGCAATACATCAATATTTTTTATTAATTTTATCATTGATTATTAAAAATTAAACAAACTTATTTTCTAAATGGGCATTTCGGATATTTTTTCGTTCAAATAGTTCGTACTTAAGCATAAGCGATTGTTATTTTTCTAAATCCTAAAAAGATTGACTGTGAAAAATAGAGACATGCATTTATATCTAAAAAAACATTTCTAAGAAACTTTTCATACACTCAAATTACTTTTCAGAAAAAAAACCACCTAAAATCGCAATAATAAGCTTTGAAAAGTATTGAAAATGGATAGTTCAAAGAGAATATAATTTTGAATGTATAATAAAAAAATAAAAAAATTATATTCTGTTGCATACAAAATCGATAGAAATAAAGTATTTCGAAAAAAATCCAACAAGTAATTTCAAAAGGAGACATGGAGTTTTTATTCTTAATTCCTTACGTCCTTTTATGATTTTTTTTTTAAGGTTGATTAAAATTTTTCTTATGTTTTTCGGATTTCGTTGAAATCGACTGATTAACTTGAAATTCAATTAAAAAAGTAGTTTTCATTGGTGTATTTTTACATCTCATATCAAAAGCCAGAAAGCTTTTAAGTATTTTCTGTTCGCAAATGAATGGAAATAAGATAGAAAATTCTGAAATAAGAGTTTTATAAAAATTTATCAATTTTCTGTCATTCAATCTAGCCAACTTTTTGTTGCTTCTGTTTAAAACTGAATAGAAGCTGCAAATATTTTATCTCTTCTTAAAGGCAAAAGTTTAAAAAAAAATTCTGAAAATTTTGGTAAAGTTGTTTTTGAATTATAAATTTTTACTTTCTCGAATGTCCGGTATGCTCAGAACAAAGGAAAAATAAAGAAATTCTTTTAAATTTTTGGAGGAAATTATTGAAATGGTCTGTGATGGAATCACAGTAATGAAGATAATATAAAAGAATTTATTTGTAACGGAATGTGCATTAAAAACCAACACATATTTTTAACTAGCTGGTACCCGGCGCGTTGTTACCACCGAAATATTAATATTAAATACAATCAATCAAATTTTTAATATTAAGTGCATGAAAATAATAATATTAAGTGCAATCAATCAATAATTGGGCAATGCTTTAAAGAAATAGGATGAATGGTAAAACAGCACACAAAATACGAACAAACAAATTTTCGTTTTTATACATTAGATTTGTGTATTCTTTAAGAATTGTAAAACTTGGTGTTCTTTCAGAAGGGTTATGAAAGAAACTATTGATTGTATCTCGGGACTCGTTTCCTATTCTTTCAGAATATTTAAATTTAATGTCAGAAAAGGCGATTAAAATGTTTTTTCAAATGGATTAAACGTAGAAAATATATAAATAAACCTTCTTCGACAGCATATAGAATACGAACGTACAAAATTCATTTTTATGTATTAGATTTGGGTATTCTCTTAGAATTGTAAAACTTGGTGCTCTTTCAGAATGGTAGTGAAAGAAACTATTGATTGTATCTCGTGATTCGTTTCCTATTCGTTCCAAATTTTCAAGTTTAATGTCAGAAAATGTGACTAAAACATCTTGTTTTAAAATGAATTAAACATAGAAAGCATATTTACACCATAAAATCCTTAATATAGTTGAATTTTTGAAAATGAAGGTGCAAAATTATTTGTACTACAATATTTTTGGTGGTAATTATGAAAAACTCTAAAATTTAAGACCTGATTTATCATCTAGGGGAATTTTAAGCAAAACACATTTTTCAGCTATAATTTGTGCAATTTTACTTTTCATAAACATTTTGAACCGGTAACATGATATTTCAAAAACTAACAGATATATTTACATAAAACTTTCAGCTTGTGTTTTAAATGATGTGTACAGTAAAATGAAGCAAAAGTTTGATTGTTGGTGAAGTACTTTTTCATTTATAGGTGTTTTTAGAAAAATGAAGTAGAAAATTTATGGAAAAAATGCACATATATGTATATTTTTACCCCTAACTTCTTTGCATCTCAAGATTTTTCTTCGATTTTGGTTCATTTCATTCGTCATTATATTCTATAACTTGTGTACAAAGACGAATAGGATGGCTACATTACCATTTTGTGTAGAGTGTTCCCCGTTTGGTTTCAATTTCACTAAAATTTACAACAAATTTCGCTATTTCTCAAAATATATTATATTAATTTTTTTTTGTATTTGCAGTGTTTATAACATAGAACTGGGATACTGATAGAGGAAGTGCAACCCTACTTTCGTGTAGGACAAGATAAAAACACGTGACTATGGGACAGAATTTGTGTTAGCTGTAACCACATTCTCCGTTCCCCATTATATTTCAATGGCAGATTTTTTCCCGCTTTTAACTGTTGGAATTTAAAACTTATTTAAGCCATGGTTACCTATTGCTGTGCAATTGGATGCAAAGAAAAAGCTTCTAAGGATAGTCCTTTATTATTTCATAGGTATTTACAGTCAACATATTCTGTTTATATCCATTTTAAGTCAATTTAAAATTTACTAACATCGATCACTCAGTGACTTTGGTGTTATAACTCAATAATATTTCATAGTTTGGCTCAGTCATTGTATTGAATTTATTTAACATGTTACTAAGCTTCGTTTAAACTGATGTAACTGCGTTATATTTTGTTACTTGCTTTATTTTAATCTCGAATATGTTGCAAGCGCTTGGCTACAAGCTTGGCGGGATTTTTTCTCGCCAATACAAGTGTTTACATAAACATTATTGACCGATTAGTAATTGTGTGTTTATTTTAATGCAAATAAAGTTCTTTAACATTTCTAAAATGTTGTTTCTTTTTAACCACAATTATTGCATTGTATCGTGAACAATATTAAATCCAATCTAAATTTTGCAAAACAATTTTTTATGGCATATTTGCCTTATAGAACAATTTTCCTTAATAATGCTTTATTAATAAAAGCGTACAATAAAATCTCAATATTTAATTACTAATATAAATTAATAATTAAAATATTTGTTATTTTTATCATTTTTTGTTGTTGTTTTTGTGATTTTAATAAGCACTAGTTTAACTGTTAATATTCATTTTGTAAAAAATGTTCAATATTTATAATTTATATTGCAAATATGAATGAAAAATTTTTTTTAACAATTTTTTATTTAAAAAAAGACTTACGTACTTTAATAATCTGTTTTTAAAAAGCTGTTTTTTATCTGTTTGAGAGAAAGATAGAAAGCATTTGAGCATCTGATGTAAAATCTTGAAATGTTTTTAGGCAAAGAAAAGAAATAAAATGTTTATTTAAAGAAGAAAAATAATCACTTTTAATTATTGCACAAAAACAAAGTAAAAAATCTAAATATAATTTAACTCGAATACTTGTGTAATATATATATATATATATATATATAATATAAACTGTTTAGGAAATGAAATAGGATTTATTTTTATAGTATTTCCGATCGGTTTAACCGGAAATGAAAACCGACTGGACCCATTGCCGGGAAGCAAAATGCTGCGCTGCAGTTTTTGAGTATGCCAACATTTACGATATGGCGCCAAAAAGGTGTTCTTACTCCCAGATTTTTCTAAAGTCACATGACTCATGTTGGGTACACTTTTTCAGACAGGAAACAAGCTACTAGCTCCCTCCATTTATATATCAGCTCTATGGTTTATAATCGACAATACATCTAAAAATCCTTAATGTTCACTCATCCGGGCCAGACTGGAGTGGCGCCAATGAAGAAGTAGCAAAAAATGACTTTAGTTTTTCATTATTATTATTATTTCCTGTCTATTCATTTTTCTTATTCAAGCTTCCGGTGGATTTTATTGCATTCAATTGAGTCGTCCATTCTGTAATTCTAATAATTCGACTTAGTTTTTAGTCGTTACATTGAAATGGTTAAAATAGTCTTTGAGATCTGCCTTCTTTGCGTCAGGTTCAAATGAATCTTCGGAATGAGGTGAGTCCATTTTCATTTCTTAATCGTTAGTTCTACCTTTTTTCTTAGTCGTTCATTCTACAATTAATAAATTTAAAAAAAATGTAATTTTTCAAAATTTTTTCCTCCAGCACATTCGATTAACTTAAGATGTTCCAATTTATTTTTTTAACCTTCCAGTGGGCTCGCGTATGTGAGAGATACACTAGAGTTGAATTTCGTTTCATAACTTTAGATCTGGTGGCACTGGGAAAGCCTGCCCTTGCCTATTTGCCCCCCTCCATTTCACCTACTTTCAATTGTTGAAAGTTTGTGGTGTTAATGGGTCTCTGCTGATCAAATATTTGTATGTTAGAGATACGAGCGACCGTTCATGTAAGTTTTGGTCACATCTGATTTTGTATGATTTTACAAATAAATCCGTGTTGTTGTAGACTGGCGACAGCTGGCAAATACACTTACGAAAGAAAATGCTGAAAAAAAAGCACCCACATCTCTAAAAAATAAGCTAAAATGAAAGGTGCTAAAGAGATAAGCCGAACTACGTATTGAAGAAGTCGAAGATGAGACGTCAGGGATAAAAAAACTGCAAAAAAGAAAAGTGGATTAGAATCACGAGGTTCAGTTGTGAGATTTGACAGAAATTTACATGTTTGGAGCACACGAAACATTTTTGCTCAAATTGCAACGCTGCAATGAAATAACAATGAAACTATTTTCTTCCTTTTCGTATCTAACTTTCACTTACTTTTTGCTTTTTACACATAAATTCTGTTTTTTTATACTTATATATTTTATATGTAAATTGATCTGTCAAAATATACACAATTTCATTTATATTATTTTTCAATCAATTCAGTTGACCCGTGGTCATTTCATATTGTTATTGCAATCTATGTTTTTATTGTTTCTGCTTCTTTTTAAGTTAAAAAATATTTAAAATAATTGTAGTTATTAATTCTAAGCTATTTACAATATAATTTTAACACTTACGCTATTGAAAATTTACATTTTACTATAGCGTATGTGGGAAATACGCGCGACTTTTCATTTTTGTATGACGGCCGCGCCCGCTGGAAGGTTAATACAATTGTCCAACCAAATCCACAAACATTGCTAACAAATGAACAATTATTTAGCTATCCATTCAAGAAAAATATTTCTTTTATTTATCCGATCACACAGAAAAAGTATGAAAAAACTCTTTTTTTTCATTAATATACATCCAAACTGTATCATTAATTTCTTTCTCATAAAGATTTCGTCTCTTACCCTGCAAATAAATTTCAGAATGTAACTTTTGTCAGAGCTTTCATTAACTTTAATGAACCACTTTAGATGTACAAGCCAGAAAAAAAAAATCACCACAGCCAGAAAAAGGAACACAAAGAGGGGGGGGGGGGTTGCCATATCCTTTTTCATAAGTGTCCCCACAAATCCAACCACCGGTCTTGCACAGAAGTTGATCAAAAGTCGAGTCTTTCTTTTTTTGGTTGCTGAGTTTTATTTCTTGGCTTCAGGTACATAACATCACACAGTGGACTCGTCCGTCACAGGTGTTGTCTCATAAAAATGCTTCAACCCTCCCTTCGGGGGAAGGGTGCGCAGTTACATAGAGGAAAAAATTACGAGTGTTCCTAAATGGATAAAGTAGAAACGACCCAGTTTTTTTTCCTTTTGAGAGAAATATATTCATGTCGCGTGTACGCTGGGAATGTTTTAAGACCGTGTTGTTATGGGATGATTTGTTGGAGGTGTGAGCTTGGAGAATTTAATACAACCTGTCACTCTTTTGTCTATATAAATAAAAATGTATTTTTGTCTGTATGTCTCATGTTCGCTGTCGTACCGCTCATCCGATTAAGATGAAACGCCGAATACTTAGTATTTACATTTACGGAATGGTTATACACATATAATTTTTATTTATATTTATTACACCAGCGGGGGACCGAGCTCCGCTAGGAGAAAACAGGTATCGAAGCTAACTCGAAGATTTAAATTTTAAATTGTGATTTATCAAAACAATACATGCCATAAGAAAATTTGTGAAACCATTGGTGAAAAGATAACCGGTTAAAGTGCACAATTGTAAACTATTCTAAACAAAGTTAGAGTTTGGAAAGGGAACTATTCTATACAAAAGTAAAGTAAAGGTAAAGATTGAAGTGTGTTGAAGTTCAATATTTTTGACAAATTTATTTAGAAAAACCAAACATATATACATACATAAGAAACATATTAGAAACCTATAACGGCATAAACATAAAACTTCATTAGTTCGCCATATTGGCTATAGATGGCAGCACGTTACCGCTTGAAAATTTAAGTAGCCATTATGGCGAACTAATAAAGTTTGAAAATATCCTATCTGTAACTCCGAACTGCTGGACCGTAGCGCTTCAAAACCGGCGCCAATCGATTCCTCGTGGCCAAAAACCCCAGACCCCCAAGTTTACCGGAGTTTATTAATTCTGGGGCGATTTTCGACTTGACAACCATTCCTCGTATTATAGTATTAGATTATGTAAAAAATATATCTATTCTTATAATAAAGCTCAATGTGTGTGTGTTGGCGCTCTACAGGCCAGACCGTTGGACCTACAGCTCCCAAAGTTGGTACATGTATACTTTGGGGGTCAGGAATGTGCACCTCGAAGCAATTTTTTTCGAATTTTTAATTAGAATTTGAATTCATTAAAATTTAAGCGAAATGTCGACGTTTTCCCGTTATAACTTCCGAAAAATGATCGCACAAACACAATTTTTGCATCCATATAAAGAATAAAAAAATTAACTTTCTAATGGTATCAGTGTTTTAATCTATAACTTAAAGCTTCTAGTTTTAACGAATTTTTAAAGAAATATTTTAACCATAATTTTTTTATGACGTGACTGATTCAAATAAAAGAAAACAATGACTGAAGTTCAAATTTAAAAAAAAAAACTATCATCGCAAAATAAATCTAAAGATATGCAACTTTTAGCACGTGACTGGATAAAATAAAGGAAACATAAAATATGATACTTTCTGAAAAAATAAATGCCAAGCAAAGATTTCTATAATCGTTTGCAATATCTAAGTATTTAATTCAACAAATCTTCTTTACTTACGGTAAACGCTTGAGTCAAACAATGCCTTTATGAATAATGAGTTTTAGATTTCTTCATACTTTACTCTGTGAGCCTTATTTTACATGATATTTTTATTCATATTTTAAATAAAAGTTGCTACATCAATCAGTCTTCTAAATCAATCATTAAAGCTGACTGATTTATAAAACTAAAGAATATTATTAGGAAAACGCCTACTTTTAGAACTTCCCGTCCATCATCTTAAAGAAAATATTCATTTCAGGCCAATCAATGCCCGGAATGACTTTAAGGCTAATGAATATGTGATTTAATTGAAAATTTTAAAACGTATTACTCATGGCGAACCAGCTGGTCACCAAAGGCGGCTAGTAATGAATAATTATGTAATCTATACAAATAAAAATGACTGTTTGTCTGTATGTCTCTTCATAGGTATATTATTTTTATTTATAACTATTTATTAATAGTTCTTTATTACATAATTATTTATTCAATATAAGTATTATATTACATAAAATATCATACATTGAAGAATTATGTAATTTATATTAACTAAAATGAATGTTTGTCTTATGCGTCGCCACTCTGCTCGTCCGATTGCAATGAAACTTGGTCAGCTTATTATTTACGCTTACGGGACGGTTAGAGGCAGAGAAAAATTATGTCATCTATATAAATAAAAATGAATCTTTGTCTGCATGTGTCAATAGCAAAACGTGCTCTTATTAATACGAATACACAGACTAAATACACATGCATGACGTACACAAGCTATATCCAGTATTGTGGTGGTATCTTAATAAGCTTGTAACAACCACTAAACATTGGTGATCACTTTTGTATAGAGGATACGTTACGCTTTTGTAAATCGTAGAGAGCTCGATGCTTTGCGGATTTGAATCCTCACATTGGCGTGACTCCGTAATATAAACAGCATTGGAACAATGAATATTTTCTTCGCTCGCCATAACGCTTGGTGCTATAAAATCTTTCTTCTTTGAGCAGACTCACTGGTGAGGTAGTATTGTAGCGGTAGTGACAGCCACTAAAGCTAAGCTAGTGACAGCCACTAAATATTGGTGATCTTTTTTGTCTAGCGGATATTTTACGGGACTGCAAATCGTAAGGAGTCCGATCCTTAGTGAAATTAAATCTTCACCTTGGCTCGATTCTACAATACAAAACGTTACAATAAGAATTTTGCTAAGAATTTTAGCAATTAATTTATATTCTCTCTGACTAAACTTTACCAAAATATCAAACATTATTTTTGCAAGCTCTTGTATTCATTATTTGACTAAATAACCGAAAGAAATTTATATTTTCGGAAATGGAGTTTTTTTCATTATAAATGGTAGCTATTTATTTTTATTAATTTATCATTTTTCATAGAAATGATAATATTCAGATAATGATATGATAATATTCAAATAATGATATGATAATATTCAAATAATGATATGATAATATTCAAATAATAATTTCAAACAGAAATATAGATGTGGAAGTAATTTTTTTTCTGTAGTAATATTATTTTTACGATAACATTCAGTATCAGACATTTTATTTTCAAATAGATAAATAAAAATAAAAAAACGCAGACGATGAAAAATGAAATACCCCAAATAGAACCATCCTTTCACGTCTCGTTTACAAATTCCATTTCCATTATCGTCGAATACACCCCTCGACTGGAAACATGTTTAAACACCAAGCGATAGGGTGCTCCTAACCCCCTCTCAAAAAAATCACACATAACCCCCCACCCCCAGCAATGTATAAAATCGCATCCATTAACTTTGGTATCGTCTGTTTGCTCTCCACGTTGCCCGGATGTGTGAGTCGGATACCCGAGTGCTGCGAGACGCGGGCTTTTACCATTGATGGCGGAGTCAGTCTATGGAGTGTTGGAGTAAAAGAATCTAGCTGCCGTTTGCTAGGTTAGGATTTGAAACGATATATATATATATATATATATATATATATATATATATAACTCGTTCTCCGTTTTCGTAAAATCGGAAGTTAAGAAACAGAAACGGGCTGCAAATTGAAGGGGAAGTAAGTCGGGGGCAAACAGATCTTCTTTTCGAATGCAAATGTCCTGTTTACAAGCGGGACTCTCCACTCCGCCTCGTCCGATCAGTTCGATTCTCTCAGATTCTCTTTTCCAAGAAAGGAAAACCCCTTTTTGAGAGGACTCTGTAAAAATACAATATAAGGCTGCATTTTATTTCGAAATAAATGAAAATTTAGTACGAGGAAGAAAAAGGTAAATGAAGCGGTGAAATTTAAAGCCTCGGTGGAAGTTAAAAAATGGCAAAAAACAAATAACTATTTGTTTTTAAATGACATGATTTATTTTTTGTGATTTCATAAACAGCGAGCTATTCATATAAATTCGTAATAAAAGTTCGATTAGTTTTTATCAGGAAATAGTCGGATATTCGTCAGTATTGTATTCTAAATTTTTCACGAAATACTGCGAGGCTGAAAAATATTTGTTTACTTTACAATTGGGACATTAAAATTATTTGAATGACATGGTGAGTAGCTTAAACTTTGACATTTTAATTCGCTCAATGTATTAATTGAAATCAAGATTGCTCAAATGTATTTATTCTTTATATACAAGGTGGCCAGAAATAAAACACCCCTACTCTGACCTCCATGGATATCGAACTACTCAGTGTAAAGGCTCAAAATTTTGTACACATACTATTCAAAATATGGGGAAACGGATTTCACGAAAAAAAAATTAGTTCCTGAAATCACCGATAGGTGGCGCTGCACAACTGGAACTATGATCAAAAGACACAAATAATAATAAAAATTAAAATGTTTATGCGGAATGGAATGCTTCCATGCTTCCTTTTTAATTTTTCTGCCCCTTATGGAAAATAAAAATAGTAAAGAAGCTAGAACTCCCGTTGTAACTGCAATTTCATACTGTAACCAGAAAAATTTGCATAAAGCATGGTTAGAAGCCATGTTCTGGGTATAAAAGAAGTTAAAAGGTGGGGAATGTCATTCTTATTAGTGATGGCTGTCACGCTGCCCGAACGCGCTTTGCTTGTGAAGTTGTTTTACGAGAATAAAGGAAATGCTCCAGCAGCACTTCGAGAGTTTCGCCGACTTAAGGATTTGCGTAAGGGACCATTGCTTCCACAAGCTCTCAGGAGAATGATCGCTCGATTCGAGGAAACTGGACATCTTGGAGTTCAGCCTGGTCGAGGACGCAAACCGGTTCGTTCAGATGTCGTTGAAGATGTTGCCACCGGTATTGTTGAACAGTCAATGGATAATGTTTTAGGCTGCAGTAGTGCACGTGCAGTGTCACGACACTTGGGTGTTCCCTATAGCACAGTGTGGAACGTACTCAGAAAAATGGTGCATTGTTTCCCGTACAAAATCCGCCCTAATCAACAATTGCTGGCCACAGACAGGGAGATGCGACTGACCTTTGCATTGACATTTCTTGCTAGAGTTGAAGTGGATGCATCGTGGCCGTGGCAGATTCTGTGGAGCGATGAGGCCCATTTCCACCTCAGTGGAACAGTGAACACCCATAACTGTCGCATATGGGACACGACAAACCCCCGTACCTTCCAAGAGATTCCACTCCACTCACCGAAAGTTACAGTCTGGTGTGGATTCACAGCCACATTCATCCTTGGACCGTTCTTTTTCGAAGAGGTTACTTCCAATGGCCTTGAGACATGTACCGTGACGGCCAACAGGTACAAAAGGATGCTCGAAACATTTGTTGTACCCCATTTGCAGCAGCGCCAATGCCTTGACACCATTACTTTTATGCAAGATGGAGCACCTCCACACATTGGACTCCCTGTGCAACAGTTTCTTCGCCAACATTTCACCACTGACAGAATAATCAGTCGCGCGTTTCCGACAACTTGGCCATCTCGTTCACCGGATCTTAATCCGTGTGATTTTTGGCTTTGGGGACACTTAAAAAACCTTGTTTATCGAGAACGTCTGATAACCTTGGCAGATTTGAAAGAGAGTATCAGTCTGCATGTGAGAAGCATCTCAGATGACCAGTTACGATCCGCAGTTGAACAAGCTGTCCACAGACTTCACATTTTACATCTTCAGGAAGGGAACCATATTGAGCAGCATTTCCTGCATCGATAACGTCCTTGTTTCATGTATGCTTGGTACTTTCAAATAAAATGTGTTTAAAACGTGTTTTTGTGTCTTTTCAGCATACGTCCAGTGGTACAGCGCCACCTATCGGTGATTTCTGGAACTAAATTTTTTTTTCGTGAAATCCGTTTCCCCATTTTTTGAATAGTATGTCCACAAATTTTCAAGCCTTTACACTGAGTAGTTCGATATCCAGGGAGGTCAGAGTAGGGGTGTTTTATTTCTGGCCACCCGGTATATACTAGGTATTACCCTCGACTCTGTTCGGGTGGAAATTTTGATGCATATGTACGAAAAACTATCAAATAATGACAAACAAAAAAATTAAACGTGATCTCAAAACGATACATTTAAAAGATAAGCCTGTACAAAAAATATATAACATATAAACAATGTAATAAAAAAAACACACAACTAACGTGAAAACAATTTATTTACATTGTATACACAAAATAAAACAAAACAGCGAATCAAGTCCTGTGAAATCCAATTTATTTATTCATCAGAATGGAGGTAGCTAATTATATTTGGCTTCGAATAAATGTTTCAAATAGATAAGAATATTAGATATACGTTGAGATATACAACTACGTGTAAAACATTGGATATCGAATTCATTGCAGAATTTTGTTCCATTGTTATTTCTTATAGTACAGGTTCTTTTTTAAAAAACTTCTTTTCTAGGAAAAGGAAGGTCTGACATGCCATTCAAGGTTACATATTTTTTCGGCTAAAATTTGTCCTTACCTTATATTTTCTTAAAATTTTATGTTCATAAAAATTCTTCACCGTTAACATGATGTCTCAAAAACTAACAAAAGTATTTACATAAACACTTCAGAAAGTGTTTTAAATAATATGGACAATGAAAAGAACGAAACATTTCATTGCACGGTGAAATACTTTTTCACTTAGTTTAGTTTTAGAAAAATTAAGTTTTAAAGGTTTTTATTAAAATTAAGTTTTAAAGGTTTTTATTAAAATTAAGTTTTAAATTTATGGAAAAAATGCATGTATAGGTACATTTTTACCCATCATTTCTTTGCATCTCAAGAATTTTCTTAGATTTTGGTTCATTTCATTCATCTTTATATTCTACAGCTTGTTTACAAAGAGAAACAGGATGGCTGCATTACCATTACGTGTACAGCGTCAACAGTTTTGGCTCAATTTCATTAAAATTTACTACACATTTTAGTATTTCTCAAAATATATTACATTTTCAAATAATTTCGTTGTATTTATATTAATTTGTATCATAATCAACAAAACATCTAAAAACCACAGTTCTGAATACTTTAAAAAAATCCAATTTTTCAAAAATATTCCTTCTAAGCATAAATCGGAAGCCTTAAACAATAGAAACAGAAATAAACAAGAAATGACAAAATTTTCCCAACAACTGTAGAAGTAGAATTGTTTGAAACACATTTTTCAGACTGCTATTATTATAATTACATCACAGCCAACTAAACACAGATTTCTCACGAAGGGCTTTAAAAAAGGGTCTGCTCCACAAGTCCGCTCACGTCAGTGGGAATGGATTAGATCCCACTCAGCGCCCTTTGGTGATATCAAATAATAATAATACGCCAAACTTTTTCCTCCAAATAGAAACAGAACCACGACTTAATGCGTGTGGACAGCGGCCGACAGTTCCGAGCGAGATGTTTCTCGGCAAAGAATGAGCGGAATCTCTCGGCCGAGAATGGAGGGGAAAGAAATCGCATTGGATAACAGATTCTTGTGTAGATTTTTTTACTACATTGAGGAGTAAATAAGAATCGAGTTGACAGAGGAGAGTTATTTTTGCTTATATCTCTATCTGCTTGTTTTTATCTACTGACTATTGGATGCCGGTGTAGACTGGTTGGTAGGGCGTTGGATTGTCTCAATAAGGTTACGAGTTTCAATCTTTCAGTAGAAGATTTTCCATGTATGTTGGTTACTGACGCACAAATAAATCTTTCGTGTCCACAAAGTCCTTCATGCTGAGAGTCATGCCACTGGGGGTGCTGGTTCAGAGGGGATGGTTCTCTGATTCATCTCTAAATTCACGAATTCCCTAGCCGGTTATTCCCTGAGTGTGATTATGTCTGACGTACGTATAAATCTGTCGTGCCCACAAAGTCCTCCATGTCGAAAGTCAGGCTTCCACTGGGAGTACTGGTTCAGAGGGGATCGTTGTCTGATTCGGATCTAAATTCTCTCTATCAGTTGAAATGGGTATGCCGGTATAGCCTGGTTGCTAGGTTGTTGGACTCGTCTGCCCTAGGTTATTAGTTCGAATCCGCCAGTCAAAGATTCCCCCTGTGTGGTGATTACTAAATATGTTGTGGCCACAAAGTCCTCCGTGTCGGGAGTCATACCATTTGGTATACTATGAGGCCGAATAACCTAGTTCTTAGGGTGTAGGACTGGTCTCAATTAGGTAACGTGTTTGATTCCGCAAGCCGAAGATTAACCTTGTTTGGTGGTGACTGACGCACGTATAAATCTGTTGTGGCCACAAAGTCCTCTATGTTGAGAGTCATACCACTCTGGTATGATATACTGGTTCAAAGAGGATTGTTATTTGATTCATGTCTAAATGACGATATGTGGTAGAGTGAATAAAAATGCAGGAACGAATATCCACCCTGTAAAAAGGGTTATGGCGCATGAGTGGCAAAGAATCTTAGTCCTAGATTTCGTCCATTAAATTTTTCCAGTAATTCATATTTGGTCGCCAAATTTGCCGCGAAACGTTTGCCAAGCTCTGAGATATAATATAAAAAATAGCACGTATGAATCTGTTGTGGCCACAAAGTCCTCCGTGTCGAGAGTTATACCATTCGGGGGGTACTGGTTCAGAGGTGATCGTTCTCTGATTCAGGTCTAAATGACGATCTCTGACTAAGTGAATGAAAATGCATGAATGAAAGTCCGCCTCGGAAAAAAGGATTGCGACACCTGAGTGGCAAAGTCGTACCCTAGATGGCAACAATGAAAAAAAAATCAAGAGACAACACCCCAATGGCTGAAATCGCTGTCTGCATCACAGAGTGCTTGTCCAATGGTAAGAAAAAATAACTCAATTGAATGCTTCGAATATTTTGCCTGATTGAAAGTACACTGCATTGCAAAGTGAACTAAATCTCCTGTTACTAATATTTTTCATGTAGCTTTCTTGAGAACGAAGATGAGAAGTGACATTCGTAATTTTAGACACGTTAAGAATGGGGTTACTGAGTTTTAAAATCTGACTCATTCAAAATGTATGTTGTATTATCACAAATACTCAATTGCGCACCTATGAACTGTGCTTACTGAGAATAGCTTTAAGAAACTCGATATATATATATATAT
>JAPMOQ010064868.1:59305-86693 GCA_026543055.1 Argiope trifasciata | reverse complement strand
TAAAGGTTGGAATATAAGCAAAAAATCGATGCGTCATGTGACAACTTTTTTTTTGCACAACTTCCTGTTTCTTAGTTTCTTCACTAAGAGGTTGGTTGCAATATAGCTGTTTTAATTATTTTATAAATCAAAGGTCTGTGATTAGCTTTAAAGAATGGAAGAAAATCACGTGATTAAGTGTTTGAAAAAAAAAATTAAAAACGAATTTCCGAGTAATAGCGTATTACACTTTTAGAAATGAGGCAAAAAATATCTTAGAAAATGATCAAAATGTGCAAAAAGAAAAAAAAAATTACACGGCCATGAAACAGGAATCTTTAAAAAGATAACATTTTATTTCTTGAGGTACTGTAAAATTTATTTTAATGTAGTAATATTTTTGAAAGTAAATGCGGAAAACGCCAAAATTCAGCTTAATATTTGATTAAGGTATCCGACAACAAGGAGAATTTTTAAAAATTGGATTTTTAAAAAACTATTTAAAACTATGGTTTATTGCTACTATATAAACTACGGTTTACGATATTGCCCATTATGATACAAAATACCATAAATACAACAAAATTATTTAAAACTATAAGATATTTTGTGAAATAGGAAAAATTTGTTGTAAATTTTAATGAAATTTAACTAAAACGATTAACATTCTACAGAAATTTGCAATGCAATAATCCAATTTTTTTTGTATACAAGTTATAGAATACAATGATGGATGAAATGAACCAAAATATCTGAAACATATTGAGATCAAAGAAGTTATGGTGAAAGCTCTGTGTATATATGTATATTTTCCATTAATTTAAAACTTTCAAAACTTTAAAACATTTTCTAAAAACCCAATTAAGAGGGTTTTTAATGAACACTAAAATTTTGGGAAAATTGCAAAGAAAGAATAATTTTAGCTGGAAAATAAGTGACCCTAGATTATAAGCCAGGCCTTCCTTTTTCTAGGAAATGCAAACTGTTTTGGAAAGAGGAAATTCTGAATTACAGGAAATTGACAATAAAAAAAATTCTCGAATGTGGTCGATAATCAGTGTTTTTAACGTAGTCGGATAGCTTAATGAAAATTTTAATTTTAATTTAAAATAATCTCTTCGATTCGGAACATTTGGATGTCACATTTCCATCCTCCAAAGTGTACAAGTTTTGTAACTGTAAGGCAAATGGTCTGACTTATATTTATTATTGGTATAGATAATGTTGTTTACATCATTTTTAGTTATGACTTTAAATCACACACACAAAAAAATAATGTCTATCAACTAATGTTCTGTAGGAAAAAATCATACTATCTGATTGATGTCCAAAGATCAAAAAATAAAATCTATTGTTTAAAAATTGTTACTTCGTTTTCAAAATTTGCAGTTAACTATTCTTTAGTAGTTTGGAACGCTTTTCACATTTAGTTTCAAGGTGATAAAATAGGAAAACCTTTTATTTCAGCTTTCAGTCATTTCCTCCTTTAAAATAGGAACTCCTTCATTTCAACTTTCAGACATTTTAAAAAATTTCCTTAGAAACCTGTACTGCATATTGTCTCATGTATCTCACAGTAATCGTTTTCTCTGTCTGTAGAAAATAATGTCTGCCTCTGTGTCTCTTAAAAACTGCCCGAGAGAACGTTAGAAGAAATGTGTTCAAATGCTTAAAAGCTTTCTGAGTTCTAATGTTTCTCTATATGATGAATGATGGTACAAAAAGTATCATTCTCCACGCTGAACCTTTCTTCATCCATTATTTTATCAACGAATTTTCAAAAAATATTCATTTTTTCCATCCAGGCTTAATATATAAAAACAATTTCGCATAAAAGAAAAAAAAATATGAAAAGTATTACATTATGTGTTTTTACGTAACTTTATAAACAACGTTGAGAATTTATTTGTAACTAATGGTGCGGTACAATGGAAGTACTTTGCATTGAGGTTTAAAATAAAAAATGCATTAAAGCATTAAAATACAGCAAATGTATATGTGACGAGCAATAATACTATAAGTTTGAGAGCAAAGTAGCCAAAAAGTTAAATACATACTGAATATAATAGAAATGGAAACTTTAGGCGGTGAACAGATACCTACGTTTTTAAAAAATTGGGTGTATTCACAAATGGAAGAGTGGATTAAGATAGAACTCTTAGAAAATAATATACGTTCAAGAAATGGTGAAAATGGTTGTATCAGGAAAACATGCATATAAATGTAGAAGCACAATTTCGAGAATGTAGATGATATAAAACAAGCAATGGCATGGCAGCTACAATATATCTTCTATGTAATTACAGTATACTTTTTTTCACTTTTCTTGTTTTGTAGTCGTGACATTTTCTGAATTACTAGACCAAGAATGTTTTGAAACTTTTTACTAGTTTCAATGCACGGATAAAAGATGGTTGATTTGGCGAGTATATAGTTGAAAAAAATGATATCAAACCAAAATATTTTATACATTTTCTATAATATTCCGATCAGATAGGGAAAGAACTACATGATTAATACCTTCGTCATTTAATATCAGTATAGTGCGGTGTTAATATTTTTAGAAACAAAAATGCATGCTTGTATGTATGTATGTTATGCTCTACCGTATCGCTCATCATATTGAGATAAAACTTGAAATGCTTATTACTTGCACTTACAGGAGGATTAAAGGCATATTAAAATTATGTAATCTATACAAAATATTTTTGGATTATTTACCCCATCTATTAACCAAGGATTAATTACCAAACAATTCACCAAGGAGACGCAATTGATTCAGTAAAGATGTTAGACCTAGACGTTAATATTTCGTAACTATTATATGTAAATGCAATGAATCTTTCTCTGAAATAATAGTTTAATTAGAGAGTGTGCGTGAAAATTTTAGGAGAACCGATTCTATAAATTTCAATTTAAAATAACATTTAATAAAATGTTACCGTTTTTTGCAGTAACTTCCGAAAATATGATAGTAAAAATAATTTTGCACCATCTTACTTTAAAAAAAAATTATCTTTTCAACTATATTGAGGATTTTCTGATATAAATATATTTTCTATGTTTAATCAATTCTAAAATGAAATATTTTAATCATATTTCTAAAATTAAACTTGAGAATTCTGAACGAATATGAAACGAATCACGAGATACGATAAACAGTTTCTTTCAACATCATTCTGAAAGAACACCAAACTTTAGAGCCCTAAAAGAATACACAAATCTAATACATAAAAATGAATGTTTGTTTATAGAATAGAATAATAAAAGTAGAATAAGTAGTATTTATGCTTCTCCTTTATATACCCTTCAATTTCAATAAATATATTCATTGCCGACAAGAAAATAACTATCATTCTTAATGAAACAAGAGAAATATTTCAAATTCCTTACGATATTTCTATGATTATTTCTTCCGAGACATCAACGAGCCAAGTACCAGCTAGTGTACTATAAATCTATGGAATACCACACCATTCACTTTAGTATAAACGGTATGGTATACCATTAACGTATCATATCATTCATAGTATAGAGCTAACTAGGTGACAGAGTATATTATCGTACTCAAAAAGAAAGTAAATTCCGACGTCAGTGTTAAAAAGGTAAATATAATGCAGAATAATCTCAAAAAAAGTTTTTTACAACGATTGTGGTTTTATCTTCACTCTCATTAGTTCATTTGGACAATGACAAGTTATCCACCTGGACTAATAATGACCATGGACGGTGATGGTTAGTATCATGGCAAAATGTTAGTAGCATGGTTAATAGCATGATGGCAGAAATGTCAGTTAGGATTATTTCCTGGATGTTATATTATTTATAACAAGAGACTTAGACGACCAGTTGGTTCACCGAAAAAGATAAGTATATTTTATTTCACATAAATTGTTTTTTTAATAACTCCATGTTCATGGTTTTGCCAAACTATCTGACATTAAGTAGTCCCTTTTTTATTGTCTTAGTTGTTAAGCTTAATATTTTATCTATGTATTGAAAATATTCCCATAGCATCATAACATAAATATCCAGTTCAAATATCTTCTAAATAAAGAGATACATTTGATTGCTTGCCGAAGGATCAAACTACAGAAATGAAACCAAAAAACTGTTTTACTAAGCTTAAAGTCTTAAAAATACGTTGAAATATTTTTACATTGAACAAATCGGAGAAGAGAAGAGACAGAAAATCTATTGCCCAAGCTATGGTTTTCAAGTGTATTGCCGATTATAATACAAAATACCATAATTACAAAACAATTATGAAAATACAATATATTTAAAAAAAAATTAGATTTAAAATTTTGGAAAATCTGTAGGTTATTTTAATGAAATTTAACCAAAACGGTTTACACTCCACACAAAATGGTAAAACAGCAATCCTATTTTTCTTTGCACACAAGTTATAGAATATAAAGTTGAATGAAATGAGCCAAAATCTAAGAAAAATCTTGTGATGCAAAGAAGTGATGGGTAAAAATATACGTATATACGCATTTTTCAGCAAACTCATAACTGAATTTTACTAAAAAACACCTATGCAAGTAAAGTATTTCAACAACAATAAAACTTTTGGTTCACTTCGTTGACCATATGATTTAAAACACACGCTGACATTTTTATGTCAATACCTCTATTAGTTTTGGGGATATCATGTTAACGGTGGATAATTTTTATGAAAATTATAGTTTTGAGAAAACTGAAGACAAATTTTAGCTGAAAAATATGTGACCCTAGCTTATGGGCCTAGCCTTCCATTTCCAGGGAAAGATAAACAGTTTTGGAAAAATGAAAAACTGAACTACAATTAACAACAGTAAAAAAATGTTCGCCAATTTCTTAATATTGGGATGTACTACGAAGTATCCTAATAGTGGTTCATAAAGAATTTAGTGAGATTCCTGTTATAATACCGAGTTTGAGAAAATTGTAGTGAAAGACAAATTTTAGGTGAAAAATATGTGTCCCTCGATTAGAGGTGAGTCCTTCCTTTTTCTAGATAACATAAACTGTTGTGGAAAGTCTGAAATCTACAAGAAATAACATTAAAAAATCATTCACCAATGTAGTCGAAAAACAATGTTTTTAACGAAGTCGGATACTTTAAAACAAAAAAAAAAAAAACACCAATTGAAATCTTATTTTAATAATGCGATTCATTATCAAACGATTAAAGAGAAAAACCTTTATTATCATTAAACATTTCCCATCATTAGCAATACGAATTCTCTCAATAATACATTAACTCGGCAACCACAATTTTCGCCTATCGGCAATCTCATTTTCAACCTTTTCACTCCCTCATAAAACACAGCGATCGTTATAAAAGAGCCCCCTTTTTATTGAAATCTGATGACTTGTAACAATTCCCGCCACTTCAACTGAAAAGCGGGTGAAATTGTTTTAAACAAAATAACTTCCCAGCGAGCTGTTTCATAAAAATAAAATACACATAATTTTAAATCATCCATTTCCTGACTACAATGCGATATTTTCGCATCGAGAACCGCACGCTTCTTCAATTTATGGCTCGGGGTGGTGTTTTCCGAGCAAATATCGGATGGCAGGAAGGAAGCCATTGCCGCCGGTGAATCGGGGGTTTGGAAAATACTTTTTAGGGTAAGGGAAGAGGAAAAACTGGATTACGGCGCATGCTGAATAATCCTTATCGTTGATTGGGTGCAGAGAAAGAGCTACTACAGGATGGTTATAATTAAAGTGCAAGTGGTTGAAGGACTGTGAAAGAGAAACTACTTGGAGTATGTTGAAGAAATTCGGTATATGTTACATTCACAGCATGGGGAAGCCGGCTTCCTGGCTGTATATAAGTGTACACATGTATGCATATGTAAGTATACATGTGTAAATAAGTATGTGTTATTTTAAAATCGTATAAAGTATATGTATATGTAAGAGTAAACAAGTATGTGTATGTAAGTATAGGTGTGTAAATAAGTATGAGTTTGCCGTCGTTCTGGTCTAGAGGTAGCGTGTTTTCCCCGTGGTCTGGGTCTCCAGGGTTCGAGTTCCGGATTGGGTATGGTTGTTCTATCGTGAGATGTATGAATATATCCCCCTGTAAAAAGGGGTTATGCAAGCGATTGTGTGTGTCATCTTCATACGATCTAGAAGTCAGACTTTTGCCCTCTGGGTGCTTAGAGGTCTATATCCTCAGAAGCTACTGCGTCCCCTTTCCTTGGAAACACGGACACGACATCACAGCATGGGGCAATGAACTACACCATAAAAAAAGTTACTTGGCGCTTTTTAATCGTAATATTTTATACATCGTGATTATAACATTTTTCTTTGCTAAAATATGAAAAGTGTAATGTATTACAATATTTGTTCAATATGGAATCCTTCAAGTCCTATGAAAAGTTGAAGACGCAAGACAGCGTGATCCACAGTAGCTTCTAATGTTTCCTGCAGAATTCTAGGACATGTCTAGTAATGCTGCTTTGTATAGAAACTACATAGTTAGGTCTGAAATCAATTCTTTGCAGAGGATTCTTTCAATTCTTAGCAGTTTAATTTTATACGGATAACGTCTTAAAGTGTAGAGCAAGGCTTTCACCCATGTTTTTGATAAAGTCTTTACAACATTACTACTAATGCATTTTTCTTTTGCCTTGTAAACTTTTTAGGATCATCCCTTGTGTGTATATATATATATATATATATATATATATATATATATATATATATATATATATATATATATATATATATGTATATGTATGTATGTGTGTGTGTGTGTGTGTGTGTGTGTGTGTTTAAGATAATTTTTATGCGTATTTTCTGAAGAGGTCAAAACATTTAACTGGTAAGCACATTCACCACTAAAGTTGAATTAGATAAAATCTCCATGCAAAGACAAATATCAATTCTTTTGGCTGTTAATGTTTTTGAATTCAGAAAACAAATACATAAAAATAAATAAATGAAAAAAGTATTCTTCAAATATGTATTAGAAAATAATTCAAACTGGCACAAGAGACAAATTGTAGACCACAGAAGCCTGTAATTGGGAGTAACTGAAAGACGAGATATCTCGTTAGTAGAGTTGAAAGTGTTAATGTGCACACTTTATAGGGTAAGTGACAAAATTAAGGTAACACGATTTTAATGTCACATGCGTGAAGTTGAATCTAAGTAATTTATCTGAAAACAAGTATAAGCTGTATTCCTTTCTACCAGATGCGACTAGTTTTAAGTCTAAAAGATTCAACACCTAAACATATATTTTCTCAAATCTCGACACCTTCAGCTAGTGTAGTGTCGCAGCTATTACTCTTCCGATCGCTCATTTCTGCTACAAAGCCCTTACTGAAATAATGAGACATTCATTTTCGTCCTAAATGGATCCCTATTTTTCCCGTCATAATCTACTACTTCCTGGATCCAAGTTTTCGAAATCTAATAACGACTTCTTTTATGTTTTTCCAAACCGGCAATCTCTCAATTTATCTTTCGTTTCTATGAGTTCTTCTCCGAAGGTGTATGCCTATTCTTATTTATTATTCTTTTTATTCTTTTCTTTTTTGCAGTGAGTTTCCTCTCTTCATCAGTTTCGGGATTTCTTAACAAAAACATGTTTTTCTGACAGAATTTCTGTTTTCTTCACTGCCATGATATACGAGTTCTGAAAGAAAAATGGAAAAGAAAGAAGATCTGAAATTTCCATGGAATTTTTTTAACATATAATGTTGCAGTTAGAAAAAAAAATTGTTAAATTAATGGAATCTACATCGTAATTTCTCATCGAATTGAATTTGTTCGCGTGAAGTTAAATCGAAGTAATTTATCTGAAAAAAAAAAAATACAATCCATATACCTGTCTACCTGAGGAGACTAGTTTTAAGTCTGAGATATCAACACTTAAACATATATTTTCTCAAAGCTTGGCACCTTCAGCGAGTGCAGTATCGCAGCTATCACTCTTCCGCTCGCCTATGTGGGCTACAAAACCCTTATCGAAGTAATGAGACATTCATTTTCGTTCTAAATGCATCCCTATTTTTCCCGTTATAATCTACTACTTCCTGGATCCAACTTTTCGAAATCTAATAAAGACTTCTTTTATACTTTTCCTATACTGAAATCTCTCAATTTATCTTTCTTTTCAATGAATTCTTCTTTCCCGAATGTGCATGCCTATTCTTATTACTTCTTTTTTTTTTGCAATGAATTTCCTCTCTTCATCAGTTTCGGAATCTCTTAACAAAACATGTTTTTGTGACAGAATGGCTGTTTTCTTTACTGCAATGATAAATGAATTCCGAAAGAAAAATGGAACAGAGAGAAGATCTGGAATTCCGATGGAATTTTTTTGAACATATAAAGTTGCAGTTACAAAAAAAAGTTATTAAATAAATGGATTCTACATTTTAATTTCTTATCGAATCGGATTTGTTTTGGAAAGAAAAAGACAGCAGAAAATAATTTCTAGTATCATGTTGTTAAAATTTTTGATAAGTTTCAATTTTTTCAAGTAATTTGGTTGGAAGCCTATTTCCACAGATTATTTTGTGCAAGGAAAACTTAGGAAAATTTTTCATAGAAGAAGGTTAATAAATCTGAAAATCTATATTTATCTGCTATAATCTTGCATGTTTTATTTGAAAATTCAATGGGATTAAAGAAATGAAAGCGAAATTTTAACAAGTAATAACTTATACTTGAAACAACAAGAAGGATGCATTTGTGATTTATTGCAATCCCTTATTAATGTATAACATAAATATGTAACTTATTCTCAATCCAAACTGAGAATTGTTCAGAGCTTTGTTTCCTCTAAATAAAAAAAAATATTCGACCGTTTACTGAAATTTAGGGATTAGTAATAATAATTGTCTAATTAATGTCTAACTTAAAACAAAGGCATTTCAGTATCTCAAGCAGGCATTAAAAATTTCTGCAAAAGAGCATTTGACTCTAACACTGACATGACACGCATCGTATACCACAACATAACAGCAAAGCACGAATGTATTATATTTCCTCAAAATCGCTTATCAAAATGAAACTTGTTTTTCTATCGAAAACCATTTAGATAGAAATTTTAAATCTAAAGGCTGAAAAAAATATCCAAGAACTATTTCACATAATCTTGTAACGGATATATATATATGACGTACTACCAGCGATATCAGAGCAGTTCAGATATCAGCTTATTTTATTCATGAATTTTTTTTAAATATTCAAATAAGCAATGATCAAGACAAATTTGAACATCTTTCTTCGGTAGATGTGTTACCAAATGTAGATTAATTGACCTACGAATACAATTATTTATAAAATTGATTCTCTCATCTATTTCAATTTTCTACAGAGCAAGTCAGACACATTTTAAGGGTAGATGGATGATATATGGAACAAGAGGTTTCTCTTACAAAGATTATGAAGCTGTCCACAAACCGGCGTCCTGGCACAGGGGTAGCGCGTCTTCCCCGTGACCTAGGTTCCTCAGGTTCGAGTCCCGATTTGGGCAGGGTTGTTATTCCGTGTTCTATTTGTGAATAGTGGGATTGTGCCACCCATCCATGTAAAAATGGGTTGTGCAAGTGAATAAAACTAGGGCTATTTTGCGACTAATCTCATAATTGTAAACCGCAGTCACATGACGAAGACGACACCTGAGCTGGCACCCAACCCTTCTTCACATCACACCAGAGGAAAGACGCTTGGTCCAAAGGATTTAGCGTGAAACGAACTCTTTTACATGGTGGTTCCTTGGTGGAATCGGTTCTCAAACCTGAAACCCTGCGGTTCACAAGCCGAGATCTTACCACCAGGCACTGCTGTTTTCCCACTTACTTTGGAGAAAGTCATTAAGGTTAATATATCCTTATGTTATTCTGGTATATATTAATTAGAAATATGTGAATGGTTATATGTATTCAGTAGGAGTGAATGACTATAATTTACGTGAGTAGTTATGATACTATGGAGGAAAGTAGACCAATGAATAATATTATCTAGTCTTTTATTTCAAGGATAGCTTAATTTGAATCAATAGTTATCCTCGTAGATTCTATTATAACCAAGTAAGGAAGAAACACATGGAAATTCAGTATACAAATAATACATCCAAGGGATATTTGACAAAGCTAAAAAAAAATCAAGAAATGTTACCATGGAAACCATCTGAAAGCTTCCTTTGTTTTTCTAAGTTTGTCCCCATTTTATTGTAAATAATGAATCTTGTTCCAAATCAAAACCTAAAAGACAGTTCAATTAATCTGTCCGATGACCGTGACGATTAGGAAATAATATAATGCTTACTTAATACATTTTTGTATAATTAATTTGCTATTAAATCTTATGATCTGAAAGACTGATTGTCTAGAAAAAGTGAATATTTTATGGTTTAAAAAAATCAAACAATTACGGAAACCGATCTCAGGTTTTAAAATTTAGAGACTTACGAAAATGGTTGTATAAAATTAATGATAAAAATTAAATCTACTATCGCAAATTTCAAGTTATAATGTGAGAACATTATGATTTTTTAATTTATTGTTTTACTTAAGTAATTTAAGTCACTTACCAATTTAAACCAGTTTGAAACAATTACTGGGCTCCTGTATCTGCCTGTTTTTCTCTCATTTTCTATTTTTTTACCAGACAAACTAAGTTTTGGAGCTCAACCGATTTTGAGATGAAAAAAAAATCTATCGTTTTTCTAAATATCATCGCGTGCGTAATCTGATAGTCTCGTTATTGTTTCAAGCCGGTTTAAAATAGTTTAATGACTTAAATTAATTAAGAAAATTCGTAAGAATTCAGAGAATGTGTTATTTACCATTCAAGTTGTAAGTTTAGTTGGCGATAAATCACCAAATGTGACAACCTTCTGCATTATTTACTAATAACCCTATTTTAATTAGTTGAAACCATTCCTGAAACAGCAATCTTTATCGATTGAATAAAAAAACATTTTAACTTTTTTAGTTTATTTTCAAAAATGCTGCTCTAGTTAGGTAATAACATTTTGATATCCATGGGAAATACTACATTAGCAGCCGATAGATAATTCAAAAGCTATAAAGTGAAAGCCGATTCTAAAATAAAAACTACATTAGCAGACGATAGATAATGGAAAAATAATACTGTGAAAGCCGACTAAAAAAATAAAAGTGTAACAGCAGATGATAGATACTTCAAAAGCTATACAATGAAAGCCGATTTAAAAATAAGTTACATTAGCAGACGATAGGTATTTCAAAGGCTATACTATGAAATCCGACTGTAAAATAATAATTATTAAAAAAGGATAAAAGGCCAATTTGTTGCCTTCACATTTGAGGCTTCAAAAAACCTCAAGTGAAAACAATATAATATTTTCACATGATAACATCGCTTCTAATGTAGCAATTAATAATCGATTGTGTTAGGATGGTAATCGAAAAATTCTCTAGATAACTGCTCTCTAATTAGAATTGATCTCAACATTTCATTAACATACAAATAGATTCCGTTTTTTCTTAAAGTGATACATCATAATAATTAACATTTATTACCTCATGTATTCTTGATTTTTTTCGCTTAATAAATCGAAATGCTCTTAAAATTTATTTAAATGTATTTGGATCTTGCGAAGATACTCATCTTATCATGCAATATTTAATTTGCTTGTTTGAGCAAGTTCGATTCACATTAACTTTTAAAAAATTTATTTTAAGTTCTAAAAGATAGGATAATTTTAAAGAACAAATCTGGGCTTCACCATTGTAAAATTAAATTTTTCATATCTGTGATTTGGAAAAAAAATCAGAAATGTCCCCGATAATTTTTTATAAATATATTTTATTTTGTAAAATTATTACTAACAGATAATCCTTTAAACTTAATTGTTTTTAGAATGATACAGATTTCAATCTTAAAACTTAAGGCATCCGACTACGTTCGAAGAAAAAAAATTGATTTTTTAAAAAAGAATTATGAATTATTAAGAAACTATGGATTTTTGATGCATTGTCAATTATAATACAAAATACTAAAAATAAATAAAATTATTTGAAAATATATTTTGAGAAATAGGAAAATTTATAATAAATGTTAATACAATTTAACCAAAACGGTTAACACTTTATACAAAATTGTTATGCAGGAATCCTAATTTTCTTTGTGCACAAGTTATAGAATGAAATGAACCAAAATCAAAGAAACCTTTTGAGATGCAAAGGAGTTACGGGTAAAAATATACGTGTGCCTTTTTTCTATAAATTTACAACTTAATTTTTCTAGAAACACCTATTAATGAGAAAGTATTTCAACAACAACATAACTTTTGGTTCATTTCATTGACCCTATTATTTAAAACACACGATGAAATTGTTGCGTGAATATCTCTATCTGTTTTTGAAATATCAAGATAACGGTGGAGAATTTTTATTAAAATTAAAGTTTTGGGAAAATTGAAGACAGAGTTTAACCGAAAAATGTTTCTTTCTTAAAATTCCTCTGGATGATAGGTGAGGCCTTCCTTTTCCCAGAAAAGATAAACTGTTTTGGAAAGAGGAAAGTATGAACTGCAAGAAATAACAATAAAAAAACAAATTCGTCAATGTGGTTGATAACCAGAGTTTTTAACGAAGTCGGATACCTTAAAAATATTCTAGAGAATGAAAAAGTAGGATACATGTACAAGATCACAGATGAGGGGGACAACAACTCCTTTTTTATATAAGCTGAAATAATTAAATAATAAATAAATAATATTAATAGCACAATAATAAAACAAGCTTAAATATACGTTCTTGTTAAAATTACGCTGTTATTGTTTTAGATTTAGAGTCATAGATTTTACGCTGAGAGAACTTCTCTTGTTTCGGTAGCGCCATCTACGGCTAAGAATACGTCTTAGATACTCACGCGTCATAACCGTTTTTACGGGACGGACTTCATTCATTCATTTTATTCTCTCATCCACAGATCGTAATTTAGTTCTGAATCGGAGAACGATTATCTCTGAACCAGTACCCCAATTACTCTCAATATAGAGGACTTTGTCATCACCACAGATTTATACTTGCACCAGTCACCTATACAAGGTGGAGTCTTCGATTGGCAGGGTTTGAACTCACAAAACAGAGAATGGAAATCCAACACCCTACCAACTAGGTTATCCCGGTCCTATGAAAACTATAAAGCTGAATATGAATCTTATAAAGCCTACACGTTGCTAGACAAAAGAAAAGTAACATCAATAGAGAATAGTGATAAAAACAAAGAAAAAAGATTTTTCAGCGAGTACAGAAAACCACACAATTATATAGGTAGAAAATTATCTTCCTTTCATGACCTCTGTATAGGGAAAATATAAAACAGCACAGCAATTCGAAATCACTGTTTTAATTAGTTCACGATTATGATTGATTTCGAAAAAAAATCTCTTTGATTGGTAACTATTAGAATAATCAAACTTTAAAAACCAATTACTGATTTGAGATCTACGGGTTCACCACTTAAAATGTGTCTAAAAGTAAATAGTTAATAACAATAATAGTTAAAAATAATTGAACAAGCTATAGAAAACTAATATAAGTACTAATAACAGATTGCTTATAATGCAATAATTAATTTTATACCAATAGGTCTAGCATTTAATTTTTCCCATATAATTTTAGGAAAATATCAGTACTTCAAAATGTTACCTTGGAGTTGTTTCCTTCTGATTGTTAAAAAAAAATAAGGATTTATGAATAAAATTACATTGTTTTGTTTTTAACAAGCTAATATCGTTCTATTGATTTATTTAGAATAAATTCTTTAGATACAACGAAACAACATAAACATAACTTAAGTAATTATTTTTATGAAAAGCGCTTTGTTGCCTTAAACTCAGGTTATTTGTAACAAATCTTTCATAATCATATAAAATAAATTTAAGTCTATTTGAATCGAAAATTACTTGGTATATATTGATTGATTTAATCTAAAAATAATTAAAATTTATCTCAATAATTTTAAATTGATACAAATCGTATAATTATCTCTTTCAGATATCCGACTACGTTCAAAGGAAAATATTTTAAAAAATGGATTATTTAAAAAATGGTTTTTAGATGTATTCACAATTATGAAACAAAATAATACAAATAAAACAAAATTATTTAAAAATATATATTCTGATAAATAGGAAAATGTGCAGTACATTGTAATGAAGTCTAACTAAAACCGTTAACACCCTGCTCAAAATTGTAATGCAGCAATCCCATATTTCTTTGCCCACAAGTTACAGAACGTAATGATGAATGAAATGGATCAAATCTCAGAAACATTTTGAGATGCAAAGAAGTGATGGGTTAAAATATACGCATATATGCATTTTTTTTATAAATTTATAACTTAATTTTTCTAAAAACATCCATAAATGAAAAAGCATTTTAATAAAACTTTTGGTTCATTTCATTGCACATATTATTTGAAACACACGCTGAAGTTTCTATGTAAAATTTTCTATTAGTTCGGGTTATCATGTGAACGGTGGAGAATGCTTATGAAAATTAAAGTTTTGAAAAAACTGAAAGTAAAAGACAAATTATAGCTGAAAAATATGTGACCCTGGATGATAAGTGAGACCTTCCTTTTCCTAGAAAAGGTAAACTGTTTTGGAAAGAGAAAAGTCTGAATTACAAGAATTGACAATTTAAAAAAAAATTCCTCAATGTAGTCGATAAACAGTGTTTTTAATGTAGGCAGACACCTTAATACAGTTATATTTTATTTTAAAACAGTTTTTCACAATGACTTTCCAATAAAAATAAAATAGATTATTTTTCAACACAAATGGATAAACCGTATTTAAAAGGCATATTTTGTAATCTTGATACTCAAATCTGAAGAGAATAGTTAGAAAAACAAGTTTTTCTTAGAATAAGCAAAATATTCTTAGATAAAGCATAATAGAATCATTAAGCCTAAAGCTCGGAGAATTTAGTAAATTGCCATATTTTTTATTAGAAATTCTCAACTAATGACTTGCTTTTCTGAAGATAAGAAAAATGTTTTCTTCATTTCTCTATGATATTTTTCTTCTTTTAAAGGCGCTTTATTTCACATTCTTTCCTTTTTTTTTTCTTTTTCACGCGTATATAAAAACAATTTGCTCTCACTTAACGTTAATTTCAAAAGAATTGAAAAAAGCTTTTTTTCCCCTCCAATAAACAACTTTTATTTCCTAGAAATTTCATTTAACGAAACGAATGAAAACGTGTTTACTCAACTACATTAGACCATGATTTTTATTTCTACAAGTCTTCTCATTTTATGTGCAGGAAAAAACATCTTTTTTTTCCATCATGTAAATAGCGAAGGATTAATTAGAAATAAAATACTTGATTTTTCGTGGAAAGACCTTGGAATTTTCCTCCTTTTTTTTAGAGGATTTTAATTTCATGCGAAGAATTTAGTTTCTTAAATTTACTACTTAATTGGTTTTATGTATAATATTTCAGGCGATTAATTTTATTCAAAGCAATTTAGAAAAATGCTATTAATAGTATAAAAGTGTTTCAAATAAGTAATATAAAATAATTTTAAATTATTTTCTCCTTAGGTCAACAGAGAAATTTTTATTTTCGCTACTTTTTATTAAATAATTACAATTAATATAAATTTGTATATGCGTATGACAGAATTACAACATTCAATGGGATAATACAAAGGCCTTATCACACGGCAAGATATGTTAGGCACTTTCCGTCTGCAAACGACAAGGAAAGTGACGTCACTTGTTTGACTTCACTTCAAAGTTTCACATGATTGGTTGAATTTCGTTTGCGGAAAATATTTCCGATAACATTTTCGAACTGGTTCGATAAAGTTGTCGATTATGAAACTTGCCTGACCGGTTTTTGAGGGTAGAAACGGAAAAGTGCTGGCGAAATTTCACCGTGTGATAAGGCCTTAAGGAGAATTTCTTTGCAATTTTTAATTTTATTTTCTATATGTGTTGTTAAAATATTAATTTAGTTTGTTACTATTTATTAGTTTTCTTTCCTTTTTTTTTCCTTTCTAATATATGAAGATGATGCAGATCTACAATTTTTCATCGGAAAAATTGAACTAGCATTCTTCGCTCTCACGTGAAAAATATAGAAATCCTTGCATTTTACCGATAGAGCTATTGTCTGTTGATTTCAATTGTCAATACAAACTGCTAAAGTATTAAAAATAAATTTAATTTAATATTTAAAAATAAAATAAATTAAATTAAATCTATTTAAAGTAAAAATAAAATAATTAAATCAATTAATATTATTAAAGAACAATTAATGTAAATAAATTAATTTATAAATTAATTTATCTATTAATATATTTTAAGTAAACAATAAATTAATTAAATCTATTAATATTAAATCAAAAAAATTAAATATATTTAAAGTAATTAAAATAAATTTAATTTAATAATTAAATCTATTAATACTAAATCTAACAAATTAAATCTATTTAAAGTATTCATAATACATTTAGTTTAATAATTAATAATTTAATATTTGAAGAAAAAAAAACGTATTAGCATCAAGTGTCGTACACTACAAATATTAAAAAATGTATTTGAATTTGAGTGGATGAGTAAAAAGTATTTTATTAACGATTGAACATTTGAACAAGATAAATAAAAAAAATATAGGTAGAATGTGAAGTGATACTAGGAATTGAAAAAATCACCAGATATTCTGTATTTGTTTTTCAAGGATTATTGAAATAAATAATAGATTACTGTTGACTAAAATATTACATCAAAATACGCAAGATACAGTGCGTATGCATCGTATTCGGGAAAAGAACATTCAAGAAAAATGATTTAAGTTTCTCTCTATATATACTTAACTCATTTAGAAAAGCAGCGAAAATGCATTGCTAAATTAAAAAACTACTTTTCAGCAAGTCGTGAAGCAAAAATTAGATTTATTTTGTCCAAAGATAAAAAGAAAATAAGATTTCTGCCATTTTCACCCCTATGTTATTTAACTAAACTAATTTATACTTGAAGCGAATTGACATACTTGATTACGCTAAATAGGTAAGTAATATTACTGATTCACCGCTCAGCCCAAAGGTACTCGGAAAAAACTTCTGAGAAACTGGACCGCCGCTACAGAAGCACTGGTTGGAATTGTGGTTGAATCCTAAGACCATTACCGGCCACGATAGAATCCTCCCCGTGGGAAGTGATGGGAGGAGCCAAATCCCCTTCCTTTTGTGTACCCACCGGATTGGCGAAGACTAGATCCCACCCCGTAGGAAGCCCGTCATTGATGGGAGGAGCTATACCCCCCACCTTTTGAGTATCTGTCGGGTTGACAATGGCTGGATCCCTCCCCGTAGGAAGCACGTCCCGTCATCGATGGGAGGAGCCAAATCCCCAAAGTTTTGTGTACCCACTGGGTTGGCGAAGGCTAAATAAAAAAGATACTGTTTGGAAAACACTTAGAAAGTTATAACTTCAAACTTTGGAAATCACTTTGAAACATCTTACTACTGAAAAAAATATTAATTTGAAATTCATTTCTACTTATTTGTCTATCAATGTAATAATACAAAACCAATAAGAACAAGAAGAATGAAATTAAATAGAATGGAGCGTCACTTAACGAGTTTTATTTGTTCCCAAAATCTTACCCCTAATTCGAAACTGTTATTAAGATACACATTTTTTGTCCCCGCGCGAAACCATGTAAAATAGGATAAGGCTTTAAGGAAAGTAAAATACTGAAACGAATTCATAATAATGGAATTTATTATTTTGATGCTGGCTTTCATTTAAAAAAATTGTCTATACATTTTCATTTTTGGCTACGTTTCAAAATTTGGCGAAAATGGGACGCAGCATTATCGTTAAGCTGTTAAGAGAATAGTTACCGCCTTGTTAGAGTTACGCTAGATAAGGTGCCATCAATTCTCATGCATTCAGTGTCTCCTGGATTTCCCTGAAAAGTTGTTACTTTTCTTTTTAAGGTATCCGACTACGTTATAAACACTGCTTATTGATTACAATGGAGAATTTTTCTTAAAATTGTTATTTTTTGTAGATCAGACTTTCCTATTTCCAAAACAGTTTATGCTTCCTAGGAAAAGGAAGACCCGACCTATCATCCAGGGCCACATGTTTTTTCAGCTAAAATTTGTCTTTCAGGTCAATTTTCTTCTAAAATTTAATGTTCTTAAAAAATCTCCATTGTTGACATTATATCTCAAAACTAACAGAGGCATTTACATAAAAATTTCAGTGGGTTTTAAATAATAGGGGCAACGAAATGAAACAAAAGTTTTATTGTTGATGGAATAACTTTTAATTTATAAGAGTTTTTAGGAAAATTGAGTGGTAAATTTATGGGAATATATATATATATATATGTGTGTGTGTGTGTGTTATTTCATTCATTATTGTACTCTATATTTTGAGTACAAAGAAAAATTGGATTGCTGCATTATAATTTTGTGTAGAGTGTTAACCATTTTGGTTCAATTTCATTAACTGCACTACAAATTTTCCTACTTCTCAAAAAATATTATGTTTTAAAATAATTATGTTGTATTTATAGTATTTTTTTAGCATAACTGACAATAAATCTGAAAACTATAATTTTAAATAGTTTTTAAAAAAATCCAACTTTTCAAAATTTTTCCTTCGAACGTAGATACCTTAAGTAAATTATTTATCTCCTGTCCAAATCTCTTTCGCAGCTTTTTTTCTGTGACAAATAATACTGTTTTGATAAATGTTTCGGTAGTTTTGGTTATTTTCGTTCACAAACTCGTCGATGCTGTTGCTAGTCCAACACCAGTGTAATGTTTTGGGCAGAATTACAAATCTTATCGCTAGGGTTGTAACTGCAATTTCTTTTTAATCATTATGATATTTAACATTAGTTTAGTTTCCTTAACGTCCTGTTTTAAAGCAATACTAGAGCTATTTGGGGACGGACCTCTTCATTTTGAATCATGGTCAGATAACGAGGATGACATAGGTGCTGGAACTCCCCCTCTCCACGTCACACCAGGGGGAAGACGTCTGACCTGACAGATTTAACGTGCAAGAGACCTCCTTACACTACGGTTCTTCGGTGTAATAGAGTATCTAACCTGAAATACTCCGGTTCCGAAGCCGTGACCTTACCACTAGGTCATTGCGGCCCAATATTTGGTATTAACTCGATAGCACTAGATAATGTTTTTTTGTGCAAAAGTTTTCTCTAAAACATTACATAGATTATGCATCAATTTTACAAACTTTATATTGCAGTAGAAGATGCTTCGAATATAGATTTTAAATCGATCTTAAGTCACGTTTGACTACGCTATCCGATCCATATTTTTCTTTATTGTAAATGTTACAATCTTATCGGTTAGAGGAAACATCGATCTTTGAAGTCGTATTTGACAACGCTATCCGGTCAGCTCACCAAACAGACAAAAAAATACAAATATGTCTTGTGACATCACGTCGTCTCCTCATCACTCGTTCTATGAGACATTGCTCGTTAAGTGATTCAGTCTTTTTTTCATTTTATCTTGTTCATAATGTAAATCACTCGTTACGAATTTGGTTTAGTTTAGTTTAGTTATATTAACGTCCCATTTTGAAGCAATAAGAGGGCTATTTTAGGACTGACCTCGTCATTTTGAACCACGGTTAGATGACGAAGACGACACCTGAGCGGAGAATGGAGCTTCCACTCCCCTTTCCAAACTCCCACATCACACCAGGGGGAGAACGTTTGGCCCCGACAGATTTAACGTGCAAGAGACCCCCTCACACGACGGTTCTTCGGTGGAATAGTCTTAAACCTTAAACCCTCCGGTTCCGAAGTCAAGACCTTACCACCAGGCCACCACGGTCCCACGAGTTATGATAGTTGTTCGTTAAGCGAGGTTAGATTTCCCATGTCTCATAAATGTTAATTTTAGATTTGTTTTTGGACGAAACAAATCAAACAAAAAAAATAGCGCGAGAATGGAAAAGCAAAAATAAAACGAGCTAGGATGTATTAAATTCATCCTAAAGCTATCATAAATTTAAATTCAAGTCAATCAATATATCGATTAAATCTGCCAACTTCTGAGTATCCATTGATTTATAACCTCCTATTACGTAAATGTAATAATTTTAAATTGGAATGAGCTAATTCAAATTTTACTTAAAGGTTTTCACACCAAATTAGTAAATATATACCAAAATTTGGCTAAATTGATTAAATAATTCATATTTGCTAATCCGATTCATAAAAATGATTAAAACTAAACGCTGCGTGTTTTTAAAAATATATAAAAATACTGAGAACAGTCCATATTTGTTTAACTGGTTTCCATTGTAGAAATGATACATTTACAGAACATTCTTTTCTACTCTGCTCCTTTTATTACAACAAAATAGCGGTTTTCTCTATTACAAACATCTATTATGTAAAAGTATAACAAGTAATATATATATATAAATTAAAGGGATCTGATTACGATCGAAGAAAATTTTTTTAAAACTCAGATTTAAAAGAAAAACAGTTTTGCGGTGCATTTTCAATAATAATACAAAATATTACAAATACAGGAAAATTATTTGAAAATATAATATGTTTTGAGAAACAGAAAAGTTGGTAATACGTTTTAATGAAATTTAACCCTAACGGTTCACACTCGAAGCAAAACTTTAATGCAGCAAAATAATTTTTTTGTACACAAATTATAGAATATTAGAATGAATGAAATGAACCGAAATCTTAAAAAAAGTTAGAGATTCAAAGAAGGTTTGAGTAAAATTATGCATTTTTGAATAATTTTACCCATAACTTCTAAATTATATATGCATTTTTTTCATTAATTTATTACTAAATTTTTTTAAATACCTATAAATAAAAAAGTATTTGACCAACGATAAAACTTTTGGTCCGCTTCATTGCTTATATTATTTAAAATGCACGCTGAAACTCTTGTGTAAATACCTCCATTAGGTTTTGAGATATCATGGTAACTGTGAAGAATTTTTACGAAAATTTAAGTGTTGAGAAAATTGTAGTCAAAGATTCATTTTAGCTGAAATATATGTGATTCTAGGCGACAGGTCAGGCCTTCGTTTTTCTAAAAAAGATCAACTGTTTTGGAAGGAAGAAAGTCTAAACTACAAGAAATAATAATACAAAAAATATTCGTCATTGTTGTCGATAACCAGTATTTTTAACGAAGACGGATACCTTAAATTCAATTCCTACTTATTTTCTTATATTATTTATCTTATCTTATATATTTTATATTATGATCGGATGTCGCGTCAGCAATTTCAGGGTTTGCCGACTTGGCTATGGATTTGGCAACGTTGAAGAACTAATACATATTACTGGAAAAATTTAATTGACATTTGAAAAAATAAAAAAAAAAACAACTGCAATAATATCAAGTGTCATCCACTACAAATTTAAAAACGTGAACGTGTATTTGTATTTGCGGTGGTGAATAAAAAATATTTTTTTAATCACTGAAAATTTGATTATATATATATATATATATATGTTAATATCGTGTCGGTCCTCCTTTTGCCCGGCGAAAAGCAACAACTCGACGTGTCATGGAGTCCACAAGTCGTTGGAAGTCCTCTGCAGGAATATTGAGCCATGCTGTCTGTATAGACTTCCATAATTGTGAAAGTGTGGATGGTGCAGGAGTTTGGGCACGAACGGACCTTTCGATGATGTCCCATAAATGCTCGATGGGATTCATATCGGGTGATCTAGGTGGCCAGATCATGCGCTGGAATTGTCCGGAATGTTCTTCAAACCAATCGCGAACAGTTTTGGCCCGGTGACATGGCGCATTGTCATCCATAAAAATCCCATCGTTGTGTGGGTACGTGAAGTCCATGAATGGCTGCAAGCGATCTGCAAGCAGCTGAACATAACCATTTCCAGTCAATGATCGGTTCAGTTGCACCAGAGGACCGATTCCATGCCATATAAAAACAGCTTACACCATTATGCAGCCACCACCAGCTTGAACAGTGCCTTGCTGACAGTTTGGGTCGATGGCTTCGTGGGGTCTGCGCCACACTCTAACTCTACCATCAGCTCGTAACGACTGAAATCGTGACTCATTTGACCACGCCACGGTTTTCCACTGGTCTAGGGACCAGTGAATATGCTCACGAGCCCAGGAGAGTCGCTGCAGGCGATGTCGTGCTGTCAGTAAAGGCACTCGAGTCGGTCTTCTGCTGTCATAGCCCAAGGAAAACAAATTTCGCCGCACAGTCCTATCGGACACGTCCCTCGTACGTCTCACATTGATTCCTGCAGTTATTTGACGAAGTGTTGCGTGTCTATTAACATTCACCATTCTACAGCAGGTGGTCGCCCACTGGGCTGTCCATGATGGGATGGGATGCCTGAAATTTCATACTCTCGGCACACTCTTGATAGTGTGGATCTTGGAATGTTGAATTCACTAACGATATCCGCAATGGAATGACCCATGCGTCTAGCTCCAACTAACATTCCACGTTCAAAGTCTGTTAATTCTCGTCGTGCCGCCATAAATCACGAAAAACCTGTTCACATGAATAACTTGAACACAGATGAAAGCTCTGGAAAACGAACCGCGCATTTATACTTTTTCGTTGCGATACTACTGTCATCTGTATATTTGCATATTGCTATCCCATGACTTTTTTTACTTCAGTGTATATATATATATATATATATAGTATTAATTGAACTAATAGTATTAATTGAAAAAAATAAACCAAAACTGCATACAGGTAAATAGTTGAAATGACTATCTACCTTTTAAGGTCTTTTTTTTAAAGCATTTTCTACCAAGGAGCTTTAAGTATTCTTATAGTTGTTATTAACCAGATAGCAATAAATACCGTTTTATGTTCAAACCTTTTCACTATAACATTACATACATTATACATCAGTTTTACAAACTTTATATTGCAGTTCAAATTACGCCAAATACAGATTTTACTTCTTCAGGAAAAAAACAACACAAGACGGGTAGCACGGTTTAAAATTTCTTTAATGGAATTTTTATTCAAATGGAGGCATTGTCTACTTGTCTCATCCCGTGTCTGTCTAGAACATTTATTTTTACAGATTTGGTAATGAGGGAACAATACAAGAAAAAACAACGTGTACAAACAAGTCAAAAACTTTAATATCACAATTTTCACTCCCTTGTTGAGGACATTAGTTGAGTCACGCATCAGAGAAATAAACGTGTCTCCATCCAATAAATGGCGACGTTCGAAAAATCCAAGTTTCGTTTAAACAAAAGGACATCTTGCGTGTGGGAGTAGTTTATTTTCTCGAATGCTGACGTGAAGAAAAAAAAAATTGACGATCTAGAGAAACAACTCTTCGAAATCACGTTTTGGAACAAAGATGTTGCTTAGAATGCAGACGGTGTCTTCGTTTTCCCTTGATTTTTACTGAAATCGTAATTCTTTTTATATTTTTAGCTTTTATACACATATTTACTCGGGATAGTTTTAAAAATGTGACAATAAAAGAACTATTTCTCGTAACGTTCCAGCTATCTGGATCTGAATAAGATTTTTTATTTATTTAAAGTCCCTTCTCTTGTTTAAATAGAGTCACAAACAAATGGAAAATTGAGCATTTTTACTTTTTCCTAAACGAGATATGAAAGGTTTGCTGCATATATGAGGTTGCATCATATATCCAAGTTTGCAGCAAACCAATGATAGCATCAGGAGCTACCTCTATGTTGCAACAAACTAATGAGACAAACAGCTCCTTCACTTGAGTTAACGCGAGAACTAACAATTGGAGTGACATCTTTATGGCACCAAATAAACAAGTTCTTATTTCATTAGATGATTTATTTTATTAGATGTAATTCTGAATCCCCCTAATTGGAGCTATATCCTTTTTGTAGCAAATTCTTCATACAGTTAAAGTATTATAACCGTCAAAAAATTTTAATTCTGAATTTGCCGTATAATTGTTCAAATTCCATAAATCATTTTCATTCAAACACGGCTTAAATTTATATATTTTTAACAACAGTTTTCTAATGAACCAAGTTATAGGAATAATTCCAAATATATTGTTTAATATTACACACCAGAATGAATAAAATGGTTGAAATGCAATTATCAAACAGCGGAACACAACGTTGATGATTTAACATTTAGAGACTCGTTTCCTAATTTCTTTTGGTCTTATATAGATTTTAATTAAGTTCTAGTTTTTTTAGTTATTTTGACATTGTGTTGTAAAGCAACTCTAGGGCTTATTCTTACGAGAGTTTGCAATGCTAGGTTTATCTGTATAATAAAAATGTGCAATTCAAATAATCTATATAAATAAAAATGAATTTTTATCTGTATGTCCCTTATCGCGTTGCCGTACCTCTCCTCCGATTGTGATGAAACTTTGATTACTCATTTCTTGCACTTACGGGATGGTTACAGCCATAGTACAATTATCTAATCTGTAAAAATTATTTTCAGATCTATTTACCAAATTTATTAATCAAGGATTAACCTCCAAATAACTCTCCAATTAGACACAGCAGATTTATTAAAGATGCTAAATTGAAGCAAGATGTTAGTATTTTGTAGCGTACGTAAATGCAACGTACATCTATCTTTCTCTGAGGTAATAGTTTTATTAGAGAGTGAGCGAGAAACTTGTAGGAGAACCAATCCTATAGGTTTGAAATTTTAACTAAGCATTTAATAAAATGTTAGCGTTTTTGGCAGTCACTTCCGAAAATATTATAGTACAAATCATTTTGCACCATCTTATTTTTCAAAAAATTATCTTTTCAATTATATTAACGACTTTACGGTATAAATATGTTTTCTATGTTTAATCAATTTTAAAAGAAAATCTTTCAATCACATTTTCTCATATTTAACTAGAGAATACGGAAAGAATATTAAACGTTACACGAGATATAATAAATTGTTTCTTTCATTACCATTCTAAAAAATTAAATATTTAACATTTAGTGACTCGTTTCCTAATTTCTTTTGTTTTTATGCAGATTTTATAGAGCTTTAAAATCGCTATTAAAGTTCAATTTTCTAAAAGACACATACGTCATCCAATCATAGACAAATTTTGCTTCACTTTATTTTTCTTTTTTTTAAAGTCTGCAAGACAACATATTTAACACATAACGAATCCCTGGATTTAATTTTCGTATCCACAAAACATATTTTTTATATTTTTCAGAGAAAAAATTTAAATTAACTTATAATAATGAATTAGCTGATTCTAAGTAAATTAATGGCTTGCTAAGTGATCACTCAATTGTCAGGAAGAAAATTTACATTAATTAATTAATAATAATAATTAAGGCAACTTTAAGTTAATAAATTGCTTTTTAAGTGGTCACGTAATTGAGAAAAATGAAATTCCCATGAATTTATTCAATGAATATTTAAATTAAATGGCCTGTAATTTCCGTCTATTTCGTGGTTTTCTGACATAAACATTGATATTTTCAGTACCACAGTCATATCCTTTCCCTTTGAGTTTATGCCTTTGTGACTTATCAACTGCGCACGCGGGCATAATGGATTATTAACACGCAAGGAAGGCTTCAGATTTTCCACTTCCTCAGAAATCATTTGGGTGAGCCTTTTTTTCAGGAAGAAAATTTCCATTAATTAATAATAATGAACAAGCGAACTTTAAGTGAATTAATTACTTGCTAAGTGATCACCTAATTAAGAAAAATGAGTCACCCACGAATTAATTCAACGCATGTTTAAATTTATTGACCTGTAGTCACCAGATTACTCAAACCTTGCTCCTTAATCTATTCTTCATAGGGCTTCCTGCCATAAATATTGTTACTTCCAATATCACAGACATATCTTTCCCCTTCAAGTGAGTTTATGTCTTTATGGCGTATCAGCTGAGCATAGAAGCATTAAGGGTTAGAAACACGCAAGAGAGATTTCAGATTTTCTTACTGTGTACATTCACTCAGAAATCTTTTGGTTGATTTATGTTTATCTGCTCTGACTGAACATTGAGAGAAGTTATATTGAAATAAAGTGAAAATCTTGTGAAGGAATATCGAACACTTATTTATTTTGGAGCAAGTTTTATCTATTTCAAGATGATCTTGTAAGATTAGAAGCAGCTTGGTAATTTATTGATTAACCACATATCTATCCTGTTTTTTTTTTTTTTTTTTTTTTTTTTTTAAACGAATAAAAATCATAAATTAGAATCTCATAATTAATTGCCCAAGAAGTTTTACATCAGAAAATTTGAATTTCACATCTTGAATTTTAAATGCATTGTACTATAAAGTTAGTTAGTTTAGTTATTTTAACGTCTCGTTGTAAAGCAACACCATACCTATTTGGGAACGGATTTAGTCATTTTGTACCCCGGTCAGATAACGAGAACGACACCTGAATTGGCGCCCTTCTCACCACGCCACACCACACCAGCGGGAGAACATTTAGCCTGACAGATTGGACGGGCATGAGGCTCCCTCACACGACGGTTCATAGGTGGAATTGAGTCCCGAACCTGGAACCCTTAGGTTCCAAAACCGAGACTTTATCATTAGGTCACCGCGGCCCTTTGCTACATTAGAAGCAAATTGGTGCTTTATTGTTTAACCACATATCTGTCTGCTGTTTTTTCTGCAGCAAATTAAAATCATAAATTCCCATTACGATCTCATAATTAAGTGTCCAAGAAGTTTAACATCAGAAAATGTTATCTTCAATATTAAATTCATTTAGCTATGAAGTAAGTTAGTTTAATTATTTTAACTTCCCGTTGTAAAGCAACACTAGAGCTATTTTGGGATGGACCTTGTCGTTTTGAATCAGGGTCAGATGACGAGGACGACACCTGAGCTGGCACCCCTTCTCCACACCACACCAGAGGGGGGACATTTGGCCCTGATGGATTTAACGTGCAAGAGACCCCCTCACACAACGGTTCTAACCGACAACCTGCAACCCTCCGATTCTAAAACCGAGACCTTACCACCAGGCCACCGCGACCCCATTTAACGATGAAAGTAACGCATTTAGAGAAGCTCAAATTCAATGCTTTTAAATCCTACATTGAGGGAAAGTTATTCTTTTGATCTTAGTGATAATCTGTGCAGAAAAATAAGATTTTTTTGGGGACAAATAAAATTAAAACAAGGCGAATCCACGTTTATTTGAAATTTCAAGCTTGTCTTTTTTAGAGGTTTGGATTTCAGGATGAAGTTAAAAAAGGACACTCTTTCATAGCCAACAACCCGAGGCGTGTACAGCATTGATGTGCCTCCATTAAATTCAAAAGAAGGAATTATATCACCTCATTATGTTAAACCGAAATGTTATCACCTCATTATGTTAAATAGAAATGTTATCACCTCATTATGTTAAATAGAAATGTTATCACCTCATTAT
>JAPMOQ010064868.1:34133-44694 GCA_026543055.1 Argiope trifasciata | reverse complement strand
ATATAGTGCAGTGAACAAATAATCGTAAGGCTTCTATAATAATATGAGCTACGCGGCTTTCGAAGTTTAAGTATATCTAGTAGAAAAATTATAATGAGAGCAAGGCACATAAGTATTTAATTGAAAATTTTAGATTTTATTACTCTTGACGAACCAGCTGGTCGCCAAAGGCGATTAGTATTCTATAACTAGTGTACGAAGAAAAATAGAATTGCTGCATTACCATTTTGTGTAGCGTAATAACCGTTTTGGTTCAATTTCACTAAAATTTACTACACATTTTTCTATTTCTCAAAATATATTATGTTTTCAAATATTTTTATTTATTTATAAGATTTATAATCAACAATAATCTAAAAACCAAAAATAATTTTTAAAGAATACCATTTTTCAAAAAAAATTCTTTCGAACGTAGTCGGATACCTTAAAGAAAACGCCTGATTAAATAATACTTACTGCTCCCAACAATTATTTCCAACGTTTATACTTTTTTTAATGGATTATACCTCTATCCTTATCCTTAAAAAGGGTTAAACTTTATTCTCTGGAAACGGAGCAGAAATTCCGGAAATAAAAAAAATCTCGAACTATGGCAGGCGATGTCAGCGAGACAAAAAAGTAACTTCCCTCGAGAGCCATTAAAAGATTAAAAATAAGTGCGCGCACTTTTCATTAGAAGCACCGTAGGAAAAAAAAATGGTGGAAAATGGCTTAGGAAAAAGTGGAATAAGTGCCAAGAATGACTGCATTTCGAAAATTTGTTTCCACCCATTGGATTCCGAGGCACACCTTTTATTTATATTTTAATTTTTTTTTTTTTTTGCTCCTTGTGGAATAAAACTCAAGAGGTATTAGTGGAATTCGATGAAATCAGGAATTGTACATTAATTTTTTGAGAAAAAATAGCACACTGGAGCTTTTATTTTTTTGTTCCTTGCCTGCAAGTTCGTGAATAAGATCGATGAAGTACTAGAATGAATAAATATATGAATTGGTTATCACTAATTCTCTGAACCAGAAAGCGGAAATGGAAAGAATGATTCCTCGGTTTTACTAGATTGTATATTTTCTCCACTTTATTATATCTCAAGTTGTTTTCAATGGCCTAGGCTGGTTGCACACACAGTGCTTTTTTCTGGTCGTTTAATTCACCGATGCCGTCATAACAACAGTAGTGTATTGAATTATACTAGGACTGACACACTAGGCGGACAAATAAAGATTCGGTCAATCCACCATTTATCGGACTCTGCAGACGCCCGCTGTCACTAGCGTTTTTGGATAATCAGATGCAAAATACCAAATACTTTTTTCCCATTCGTTGAATAAATCCAAATAAGTCAATTTTTCCCCTTTTACTCTTCATTCGATGACAAGATAATAATAAGGATATAATTTGCACTCTATTTATTTCAAATGACCCTTAACAGTCCTTAGTTTAAATAACACGGTTAAAGTAAATTTATTTGTTGACGAAATGATGGTGACTTTAACAAATTTTAACGGCGGAATTTAAACGCCGTGTGTGTAAGCATTAGATTTCTGGGAGTGGTCTCGGCAAAATACTGACAGAATGAAAAAACGCTGTGTGTGTAAGCATTTGATTTCTGGTAGTGATCTCGGCAAAATACTGACAGACTGAAAAAACGCTGTGTGTGCAACAAGCCTTAAGATATCCGACTACGTTCAAAACACTGGTTATTGAACCACATTGGGGAATGTTTTTTTAATGTTATTTCTTGATGTTTAGACTTTTTTCTTTCCAAATCTCTTTATCTTTTCTAAGTAAAGGGAGATCTGTCCTATCACCACGGCTCACACACTTTTCAACTATAATTTGTCTTTTACTTCTATGTTTTCTCAAAACTTTAATTTTCATCTGAATTCTCTATCATTAACATGATATCCCCAAAACTAATAGAGGTATTTACATAAAAATTTCAGCGCCTGTTTTAAATAATATGGACAATGAAATGACCCAAAAGTTTTATTGTTGGTGAAATATTTTTTCATTTATAGGTGTTTTTGAAAACATTTAATTGCGAATTTATGAAAAAAATACATATAAATGTATACTTGTACCCATAACGTCTTTGCATCTCAATATTTTTCTTAGATTTTGGTTCATTTCATTCGCCATTTTATTCTATAACTTGTGTAGAATGAAAAATAGGACTGCTGTATTACCAATTTTGTGTAAATGTTAACCGATTTGTTTAAATTTTATAAAAGTTTACTACAACTTTTCCTTTTTAAAAAATATATTATATTCTCAAGTAATTGTTTTATGTTTGTAATATTTCGTATTATAGCTGGCAATACATCTGAAAACCATTGTTTTAAATTGTTTTTGAAAAATATAATTTTTCAAATATTTTCCTTCGAATGTAGTCGAACACCTTAAATATTTTTTCTCTTGCTACTTAAAATATTTTTTCCTTCAATTATATCAGAGTTCAGTTTTGAAGGTGCTAACGGGATAAATCTCGTGTATTTGAATCTGGGTCCTATGATGATGATGATGGAGACACTCGATTCGGCACTTCTTATCGAAATTTCCATTGTGTTTGACAGTGAGAACATTTGATCCTAGACCGTTTAAAATATATCTGCAGGCCTATCTTCGTAAAATCGTGTATTCGTATCTTCGTATCTTCGAAATGGCAATCCTCCTGCCATGAAGTTGAGTGACTGCCATGAGGCTCAATAAAAGTAATGACACGGTTTTTTAATACATGTAAAATGAATCATAAGCCAGCGATCCTCCAGCTTCGAATTTGAGTCATTGCCATGAGGTTTAATGGAAGCAATGACAGGTTTCGTTTCTTTTTAATGCATACAAAGTGGATCATAAGCCAGCATTCTTCTAGCTACGAATTTGAGTCATTGCCACGAAGGTCAATGGAAGCAATGACATGTTTCTTTTCTTTTTATACATGCAATGTGGATAATAAGCCAGAGATCCTCCAGTTTTGAATTTGAGTCATTGCCATGAAGTTGAATGAAAGCAATGACAGATTTCTTGCTTCCATTGAAGCAAGAAATCTGTTATTGCTTCCAAACTTGATCCTAAGTCAACTTAAGATGCACAGAGGCTGAATAAAATACAAAAATTAGTGAAAATCAAACACGAAAATGTGACAGGAAATATTAGCTGGGACAACAAGAAAGAATAGAACAAAAAGAAATAAAACCACTGAAGGCAACATCACGTAGATCTTAAATAGACTTCCTTCCAAAGTCCTCTTTAGATTTTTTTAAAAGCTGGAGGGAACCGTCGCCCCAAAATTGGTGTCGCATTCCCCATAATAAAAGTGCTATCCTCTCCCTGTGGTAAATTATTTTGGACCTTGGACGAGAGAGGGAAAATCTTGTATGCGCCTGCCATACAATAATCTCTAACTTTATCGGATCTTTACTGAATCTATCTAGCAAATCTTGGAATATTAAAGAAATTAATCCTTAGTATATTGTTAATCCCTAAAAATAATTATGATTAATAACTCGAAATATAAATTAATAATCCGAAAATTAGTTTTGGGTTTTATTTTGTTATTTCTCCATCGAAACTTGTCGTTACAACACAGATTGATAAGTAGTTAAGATAAATAAAGAAGAGTACGGATAATGCTAAGCTAGTATTTATAAGATGTGTTTGTTGATTAAGCTAAAGTTCAACTGTATTCATTTTTTGATATTTCGATTCTCTATTAACAGTTTGATACTCTCTAATCAGTAAAATAATTTTCATAAATCCTCATGTCTAAAGAAAGGGTTGCTATTTTAAACCCTGGAAACATTATGTGCTCTAAGTTTCCAGACCAAATGCCTTTTGCAGAAGATGCAAGATTTATTACAGTACAAACAGAAGCGCTTTCCTTAATAAACTGCCTTTCCAGTTACTGATATTGCAAAACTAGAGTTTTAAAAGTTTTGCTGGTAAAAATTCAACTAAAGCTTCTCCCCTACCACGAATTTCTTACAAATCTCTAAATCCAAACTATTTATCATATTAAATAATAATCAGATGTGGATATTAGCATTAGTTCCCAATGCACCTCTGCCAAAAATATCTCAAATGATTCTCACACGCTAGTTAATGAAGTTTATAATACGAAATATCATGTGTATTTACAGAGTATTTAATAAATAGGCCTAATGATATTTCTTAATCTAATTTACGTCTCAATTTCATTCTTACTTTATATCTTAGACAATTTTAACTATATTATAAAGTATCCCTCTTATTTTCAGCTCCAATTATAACTTTTTTATTTATCATGGGCTTAATACATTTGATAATTTCATGATAAGATCAGAGGATATAAAGCTTTATTATTCAAGTACTTTTCAAAAGTACCAAAAATTCTCTTGCCTAAATCGATACGTGTCACATAAATCCTATCGGAATCTTTCAAGTTAAATCATTGTAAGAACACATTTCGATCACTTTGCTTTGGTATCACGATGCAGACTAATATATCTCTTATCGCTTTTCTCCTAATTTAAATTTCGTGGAGATAAATCGAAGATAAAATTCTCTTCTTTTGTGCTGTGTTGAAAACAAAATTAAAAACAAAAGAATTGGAAAGAAAATATCAACAATACTCTTTAATTTGATCCGTGAAAAAAAAAACTGTACAACTGTATTTACAAACAATTTAAACATTCGTCGGACATCAAAATAAAAGTTTGAATTTTGTAACCTATAATGACACAGATAAAAAAAACGAGATTTTTTAAAATTCTACTCTTCCTTACAAACATTGGCAGATGGTTACATTTATTGATAACTAGCCGCTTTTGGCAACCAGCTGGTTCGCAATGGGTAATGCGTTCTAAAATTTTCAATTAAATCACATAATCATTAGCCTTGAAGTAATTCTGGGCATTGATTTGCCTGAAATTAATATTTTCTTTAAGACGATGGATGGAAACTTCTAAAAGAACACGTTTTCCTAATAACATTCTTCAATTTTATAAATCAGACAGTTTTAATTCATTACAGATATTGCAAACGATTATAGAAATATACCATTAAGTCGGGATTTCAAAGCATACTATGTCTAAATTCATTCAGGTTTACCTTAAATAAAGAAGATTTGTCGAATTAATTATTTAGATATTGCAAACGATCATATAAACCTTTGCTTTGCATACATTTTTATAGAAAATATCACATTTTATATTTCTTTTCTTTTATTTAATCACATGGTAAAAGTTGCATTTTTTTTGATTTACTTTGCGATGATCGTTTTTTTTTAATTTCATCTTCCATCATTGTTTTCTTTTCTTTTCTTTTATCCAGTCACGTGCTAAAAAACATGGTTAAGATATTTCTTTAAAAATTCCTTAAAAATAGAACCTAAAGTTATACATTAAAACTCTGATATAATTAGAAAGTTATTTTTTTTTATCTTCAAATTGATGTAAAATTCATGTTTGTGCGATAATATTTTCGGAACTAATAGCTGAAAAACGTCGAAATTTCGCTTAAATTTTAATTCCAATTCTAATTAAAATTCGAAAAAAGGACTCCTAGGTGCACATTCCTGACCTCCAAGGTATACATGTACCAAATTTGGTAGCTGTAGGCCCCACGGTCTGCCTTAATCATCAAAATAATTTACCATATTTGATTCATGAAGATTTTTGATTTTTCAAATTTCAGTTTACTTTGTCAATTTACTCATTAATTATTAATTAATTTATTAATTTATAAATAAATCCACATCCAATTTTAATTTAGTATCATCCTTTACAATTTCATTTATTTCTTTTAATCCTTGATTAAATATTTAGAATTTCTCAAATAACTATTTCTAACTATTTTTCAAATGGTTTATCGTATTGGTAATACGTTAATCAACACGGGCAGTCAAACTAATATTCACAAATATTTGATTTAATATGTTTTAATCATTGCAACCACATATATTTCAACATCGGGTATCTAAAGTTACAGGGTGCGCCAGAGACGTTTACTTATTTGAAAGGTCAATAAAAACAAAAGTACTACAGTTACTGTTTTAATCATTTTTTCATTTGAGAATACAATATCCCATTTTTTTAAATACAGTTTTGAAAATGACATCGGTTAATTGGCGATCCACATTGCGCATACAATGATTAAGTCGATGTTTGAAATTCGTGTCCTCTCTTTGCAGCATATCAATCGGTATGTTGGCAATGGCGTCACGAATGTGTTCTTGAGATGAACTATGGTCCGTGGTCGATCGAAATGAACAAGCAATTTCAAAGTGAGCCTCGTCACTGAAAAAACCGCGTCTTCAGGCAGGTTGTCAAGCAGCATTTCAAATGCATTTTGAAGCGCAACAAAATCGCGTTCAGTTAACTCTTGCACAACAGTCAATTTATAGGGATGAAATGAAAGGTCTTGGAGAATTCGTCGAAGAGTGGTATCAGAAATTCCCAGATCAGCTACGTGTTTGCGAGTCGAACTGACTGCCTCACTCTTTCGACATTTTCTGGAGTTCTAGTAGTCCATTGATGTCCATTTCTGGGTTCAGCGACACTTCCGAAATGAGTTAACCCACGGCAGAATCGAATCATGGCCAGGAATGGGTCTGTAAGGAGGAATTTCAAAGCGAGCGTGGAAGGCACGTTGCGTAGCAACAAGTGATTGACCGTTAGAAAAGGAGCTATCGACAGCGAAGTCCCGATTTTCTCTAGACCAGAGCATGATGGTAATTGACTAGAGGGAGAAACAAGCATAGGGACATTCCCTTTCAGTGGCACCACATATCACTCTTTTACCAACTTATATCACCGCTCGGGAGTTTTTTCAAATAAGTAAGTTTCTCTGCTGCACCCTGTATATTATAAATCAGTTATTCATTTTTTTGAAAAAACTCCTTTAGATAATAAAATCCTTGATCATGAATTTTCAAGCTAGTACCCAGCATGCGTTTTAAGCATGGAAAAGGATATTTAGAATTTTTAACATGTTTATATGGAGAAATAATTTTCCAAATATAAAAAAAATAACTCAAAAAGAAGAATGGGGGTTATTTTCAATGAAAAATTTATTAATACATTAATTAATGGATTTCTATCCATCTATTTATAGTTAAAAAAAAGAAAAATTCGTGAATTTTTATATTTTTAATTTTATGCATGAATCATAGACCTTAACCTATTCATAAATTACAAATTGTGTATAGAAAGACTTTCCAAATCAAAAAGACAGAGACCGAATCGTGTGGGAGGTGACTTCTGATAGTGTTCTCTAAGAAATTGAGCCCCTTCGAATGAATTAAAAAAGTTTGTTGAAGGAAGAAACATAAATTGTGAAGAATACTTACCAGTTAGGTCAATGAATCAAATTAGAAGCACAAATCCAGTTAATACATGTTAATATTCCATACACAATCTAGAATAAAAAGAAAAGTTGGTTTGTGATTATGCGCTTACAAAGCAATTATGAAGAAATTTTCAGAAATTCACATTATTCGTAATAAAGTACTTTTTATTACAATGAGTAATTTCTAAATTCTTCAATTAAAATTTAGAGCTTCATTTTGGTCTGATATTAATCAGCGAAAAACATAATGCTAGTGATGAGTGTGAAAAGAGTTTTCACAACATTCAATTAGATTTATTATGATTAAACGTTCCTTATGAAACTGGCAGATGATCATTTTTGTCTGCTATTATGCAAAGAGATAATGCTAATAAAAAATAATATCAGAAAAGCTTTGACAACATTCAGTTAGATTAAGTGTGATGAAAAGTCCGTTTTCAAACTACTAGAAGATCGTTTTGATAGAGTATTATACAACGAAACACATAGCGTTAATAAAGAATGTGACAAAACCTTTGGCAGCATTTAGTTAGATACTTACTAAATCTAGTTGACTTTTGATAAAGTTTTAAAAGTCCGTTTGGAAAATACCGGATGATTATTTTTACACGTACGTAAATTAGATGAGAAGTCAGAGGACAAAGACATTCTTTTTTTTCAATTTCATGAAATACTAATATGAGAAAGATTCGCCAGATATTTAAAATCTAAATGCGATCAATCCACATACACGGTACATCGGCTTTAGAAGTGGACAGGATGCTGAACTCAACCTTGGAATCTGTTCTTCACTATTTAATATTTAAGCCACTTAAGTAAGTCGCTATATTAATTATTTCACTTTTTCGGTGTAATCTACCGATAAAACTATAGATCCATAAACGTCGATGGAGCTCAAGACTGAATAACAATATGAACAGGTTTATTAAAGATTTCACAGAGAAATCTACACGATGGAAGTTAAATTCTTACGATTTAACCCTTTACTTACAGAATCCTGTTGCCTTCCATTTTTCTGCTTCATTTTTACACCGGTAGTTTAGTTTTCATGCAGAATAATCTCAGGGAACCCAAGAAAAAATGTAATTGACGATATATAATAATTAATTTAAATATTAATTAAATAATTTGAATTCCTACTATTATCTTATATTAAATTCATGTAATTTGGATTACATTCTCAGTGTCTTGAGAATACCATCAGCAAAAAATTTTCACAGAGTAAAGATATAAGCTAGATTTAAATGGTACTTTTAAGTACCACCAGTAAATAAAGGGTTGAATTTATAACTTGCGCATAGAAGTTAATCCATTGCACTTTTGAGAAAAATGTATTTAATTAAATATTTAGAGAAATGCGCCAACTTTTTGCTACTTCATCATGCATCAAAAAACGAATTTTTTTCAAGACCTTGAAGGGAAGTATTTTAGTTGCTGACGTTCGTGGAGTCATCATAGTCTCCGGATCAAATACGAGTGCGTCAGAAGCTAGAGAAACGAGTCATCACATGGCAAATTCCCAGACTGCTTGATACTAAGTAACTCTGAAGACAGTTTATTCCCTTGAGTCAATTTTTTCCTTCAAGTTTGGCAAAAAAAATTTCTGTTCATCAGCGGACCGAATTGAATTCCACCCACACCCTCTATCTCCAATAAATAGACGAGATATAAAAGTATTAGCTTTCATAGCTTAGGGCTAAAGAAAATATATAGATAGCAAAAATAACACAATAAGGATATATTGTGTGGATCATAAATAAATGACTCCATCATTTCGTTTGTTTGTTATTTACTCTGGTACAAAGAACAGAGAAAGTATTGTAATTATCTGAAAATTTGGATTTGATACTTTTATGAAAATCCACGTTTTATACCTCTTTGAATATGAAAAACACAATTTGTATCCAATATCTTAAGCAACACAACGCTGTATACAATATTGTTAAGCAAAATTTTTTTAATCGCTTCTGAAACGTGTTACAAGCATATTCAATGTGGCGTCCACCATTTTCTGAAAGTTAGTTAAATCGCATTATTGCATTATCCGCTCTTAGAACATGTTGGTGTATCGCATCTTTCTGTTTCACTAAATTGCTTAGATTATCATAATAAATAGTGAATTTGAATTTAGTAATATTAACGTCCCGTTTTGAAACAACACTTGGGCTATTTTGGGACATATTTCGCCATTTTGAACCACTGTCAGATGACGAGGACGATACCTGAGCTGGCACCCCCGCACTCCCCAAACTACTATACCATACGAGCGGAAGGATGTTTGGCCCCGATGGATAAAATGTACATCAGACCCGCTAACACGGCGATTTTTCTGGGGAAGCGGGCCTCGAACCTGAAACCCTCCGGTTCCGGAGTCGGGACCTTACCAACAGTCCACCGAGGCCCCTTTATGACATTAGAAGCAATTTGGTGATTTATTATTTAACCCCATATTTATCTGTTGTTTTTTCTGAAACAAATAAAAATTATAAATTGCCATTACGATGTCATAATTTATTGCCCAAGAATTTTAACATCAGGAAATGGTATCTTCAATTTTAAATGCATTTAACTGATGAAAGTAATGCATTTAAAGAAGTTTTAATACAATGATTTTAAATCATACATTGAGCGAAAGTTATTCTTTTGATCTTAATGATAAGCTATATCGAAAAATAAACTTTTTTTGGGGGAAAAATAGAATTAAAACAAACCGAATCCCAATTATCTGAAATTTTAAGCCTCAGTGATTTTGAGATAATACACATGGAAAACGTAACACATAGAACACATATGTTTGCAACACGTTTCAGAAATGAATAAACATATTTTAAAGTGATGTGTTCAAGTCCTATTTTGCTTTAAAATATCGCATGCCTTTAGTGGTTCAGTTTATGAATTTTTTGGCAGAAAGGAAATTAACCTGCTTTAAATTATTACAAAGTTTCATAGCATTTTAAAATTATTACAAAGTTTGATAACATTTGGTCCAGTAATTTTCCTGTTACCACCATTTCAAAGTGGAATTTAAATTATAACCACTATGTATAAATTTAGTTAATTTCTAAGGGAGTATCTTTGAATTTTTTTTATTCCTTTTAAATTTAAGATCAAAAAACGCTCATCTAAATGAATGTTATCACCTTTGTAGACAAGAATAGTTTTTTACCGTTATTGTCAAAGTGGAGCTTTAATTATAACCATCCTGCATATATTAAGTTAATTTCTAATACTTAATAA
>JAPMOQ010064868.1:0-19048 GCA_026543055.1 Argiope trifasciata | reverse complement strand
GGGAGGTTACAAATTAGCCGAAGGAATTGGGGGGTGATTAATTGCATGAATAATTCAACAGCAAGATTTGGGCAATTCCACCCACTTTCATCCATTATTAATCAACCGAGGATATTCTTTCTAGTGGAAGGTGAGAGATAAACTCAGTTTCCGAAATGGAACACTTGTTCTAGTTTTGGGTTAATGATCGAGGAGGATATCTCCCCAAGATATTAATCATAGCACACCCTAAAACTAAACACCACATTTCACACTCTGTATATAACTAACTGTTTTCAAAAATTTTGGTTTTATTTCGCATTTTCATCTTTGCAAAACAGAATTTCTTAATCGATAGTTCATTCACGTCTTCAAATATTATAGTTTTGAACTTTTAAGGTATTCGACTACGTTCAAAGGAATTTTTTTTTTTGAAAAATTGGAATTTTTAAAAATTAGTTAGAACTATAATTTTTAAATGTATTATCAATTATACTACAAAATGCTATTAATACAACAAAATTATTTGAAAACATAATATATTTTGAGAAATAGGAAAATTCGTAGTAACTTTTAATGAAATTTATCCAAAACACCAGACAAAATGGTAATGCAGCAATCCTGTTTTTCTTTGTTCCCAAATTTTAGACTAAAGCGATGAATGAAATGATGAACCAAAATCTAAGAATAATTTTGAGATACAAAGAAGTTATTAGTAAAAAGTACGTATATATGCATTTTTTTCCATAAATTCACAACTTAATTTTTCTAAAAACACCAATAAAGGGAAAAGTATTTCATTTACAATAAAACTTATGGTCCATTTCACTGCCCATATTATTTAAAACACACGTTGATATTTTTATGTAAAAAGCTCAAATAGTTTTTATTGTATATGTATATGTAATATATATTATATTAACAGTGGAGAATTTTACGAAAAAGTTTTGAGAAAATTGGATTGAAAGACACATTTTATCTGAAAAATTCGTGACTTTGGATGATAGTTCAGACATTCTCTTTCCTAGAAAAGATAAATTGTTTTGGAAAATAGAAAGTCTGAACTACAAAAAAAAAGCAATAAAAATTCGTCAATGTGTTTGAAAAACATTGTCTTTAATGTAGTCGAATACCTTAAACATATATTCATTCCTTACGGTAGCAATAGGTTATTTTAATAACATTAGATCTTTTAAATATCAGTTATATTAGTTTCATCAAGCAGCCACAACATTGCCTTCGGCAGTTCAATTTATGAATAATCAATTTTTAGATTCTATTAAGGTATCCGACTTCGTTCAAAGGTAAATTTTTGAAAGGGTGGAATTTTCAAACACTATTTTAAACTATGGTTTTCAGATGTATTGTCAATTATAATAAAAAATACTATGGATACAACAAGATTATGTGAAAATATATTTTGAGATATAGAAATTTTTTTAATTAACTTCAGCGAAATTGAACCAAAACGGTTAACACTTCATACAAAATGGTAATGAAACATTCCTATTTTCTTTGTACACAAGTTATAGAATAAAAAAACGAATAAAATGAACCAAAATCTAAGAAAAATGTTGGAACGCAAAGAAGTGATCGGTAAAAATATACGTATACATGCATTTTCACCATAAATTTTCGACTTAATTTTTCTAAAACCATCCACAAATGATAAAGTATTCACCGACAACACAATTTTGGTTCAGTTCATTGACCATATTATTTAAAACGCACCCTAAAAGTTTTACTTACATTTAATTACTTACATTAGTTTCTGAGATATCATGTTAACAGTGGAGAATTTTTGTAAAAATTAAAGTTTTTAGGATAATTGAAGTTAAATACAAATTTTAGCTGAAATTAGAAAAACATGTGACCCTGGATGATAGTTAAAACTTCCTTCTCTTGGGAAAGATAAACTATTTTGGAAATGGAAATGTGTAAACTACAAGAAATAACAATTTTTTAGAAAACTCTCCTATGTGGTCGTTAACCAATGTTTTTAACGTAGTCGGATACCTTAAATTTATGATCATGAAACGTATTTAAGACTAAAACTTTAATTAAAAATTATCACTCTTTTACTAAGCTATATTACCTAAAAAGACAGGATGTATAATACAACGAAAGTGATGTTTGAAAATTCTTCATTATAAGAATTCTCAGTACATTTCGAGTTTGTTTTAATTCTTAGGGTGTCTCAAAAACCTAGACCGCGACTTTTATTCATTAAATATGAATCATACACAAACATTTTAATTCACAAAGTTATGAAAAAAAGTTGTAAAATGTTATGAAATCGATAACAATTTTCAGGGGATTAAACTTAAAAGAACACAGAATTTTAATTTTTATACGGATTTCCCAACCTCAAACAAATTCGAGAGTGGAAAATGTGCCCCATCCTTGTTGTTATTATGACTTATAGCACTTTACTAGCCAGAATAGAGACACTGTCGGAGATTTAAGGTGAAATTAGCGTCTCTTGTTCTTTCAGTAGCGCCAACTATGTCCAAGGGTACGACTTAGCTACTTCATACTTCACGTTCACTTGCACAACCCCTTTTTACAGGGGGCGCATTCACACTCCTCACAGATATAGCAAAGAAGAACAACCATGTCAGAACCGGGAATTTTATATCATTAGGAAGACATGTTACCCCTATGCCAGGACAGCGGCTGTCCCGTTCTTTAATAAAGTCATGTACAAAATTTCAGCGTTTTATCACAAAAAGTTTCAAATACAAGGTGGCCAGAAATAAAACACCCCTACTCTGACCTCCATGGATATCGAACTACTCAGTGTAAAGGCTCAAAATTTTGTACACATACTATTCAAAATATGGGGAAACGGATTTCACGAAAAAAAAATTAGTTCCTGAAATCACCGATAGGTGGCGCTGCACAACTGGAACTATGATCAAAAGACACAAATAATAATAAAAATTAAAATGTTTATGCGGAATGGAATGCTTCCATGCTTCCTTTTTAATTTTTCTGCCCCTTATGGAAAATAAAAATAGTAAAGAAGCTAGAACTCCCGTTGTAACTGCAATTTCATACTGTAACCAGAAAAATTTGCATAAAGCATGGTTAGAAGCCACGTTCTGGGTATAAAAGAAGTTAAAAGGTGGGGAATGTCATTCTTATTAGTGATGGCTGTCACGCTGCCAGAACGCGCTTTGCTTGTGAAGTTGTTTTACGAGAATAAAGGAAATGCTCCAGCAGCACTTCGAGAGTTTCGCCGACTTAAGGATTTGCGTAAGGGACCATTGCTTCCACAAGCTCTCAGGAGAATGATCGCTCGATTCGAGGAAACTGGACATCTTGGAGTTCAGCCTGGTCGAGGACGCAAACCGGTTCGTTCAGATGTTGTTGAAGATGTTGCCACCGGTATTGTTGAACAGTCAATGGATAATGTTTTAGGCTGCAGTAGTGCACGTGCAGTGTCACGACACTTGGGTGTTCCCTATAGCACAGTGTGGAACGTACTCAGAAAAATGGTGCATTGTTTCCCGTACAAAATCCGCCCTAATCAACAATTGCTGGCCACAGACAGGGAGATGCGACTGACCTTTGCATTGACATTTCTTGCTAGAGTTGAAGTGGATGCATCGTGGCCGTGGCAGATTCTGTGGAGCGATGAGGCCCATTTCCACCTCAGTGGAACAGTGAACACCCATAACTGTCGCATATGGGACACGACAAACCCCCGTACCTTCCAAGAGATTCCACTCCACTCACCGAAAGTTACAGTCTGGTGTGGATTCACAGCCACATTCATCCTTGGACCGTTCTTTTTCGAAGAGGTTACTTCCAATGGCCTTGAGACATGTACCGTGACGGCCAACAGGTACAAAAGGATGCTCGAAACATTTGTTGTACCCCATTTGCAGCAGCGCCAATGCCTTGACACCATTACTTTTATGCAAGATGGAGCACTTCCACACATTGGACTCCCTGTGCAACAGTTTCTTCGCCAACATTTCACCACTGACAGAATAATCAGTCGCGCGTTTCCGACAACTTGGCCATCTCGTTCACCGGATCTTAATCCGTGTGATTTTTGGCTTTGGGGACACTTAAAAAACCTTGTTTATCGAGAACGTCTGATAACCTTGGCAGATTTGAAAGAGAGTATCAGTCTGCATGTGAGAAGCATCTCAGATGACCAGTTACGATCCGCAGTTGAACAAGCTGTCCACAGACTTCACATTTTACATCTTCAGGAAGGGAACCATATTGAGCAGCATTCCCTGCATCGATAACGTCCTTGTTTCATGTATGCTTGGTACTTTCAAATAAAATGTGTTTAAAACGTGTTTTTGTGTCTTTTCAGCATACGTCCAGTGGTACAGCGCCACCTATCGGTGATTTCTGGAACTAAATTTTTTTTTTCGTGAAATCCGTTTCCCCATTTTTTGAATAGTATGTCCACAAATTTTCAAGCCTTTACACTGAGTAGTTCGATATCCAGGGAGGTCAGAGTAGGGGTGTTTTATTTCTGGCCACCCGGTACATGAATACTGCCTTTAAGTTATATCAAATGAACTGAATTTTTTTTAAAAAAATTCATTTTCTATTTATGATATAATACCCTAAAATTACTAGACAAGTAACTGGCCATCACAAGCGGCTAATATATATTAGAATTGGGGATTTAAATTTGACCTAGTAGGTATTTAATAAGCTTAGTTAACATCTATGAGACATCTTTCATTACAAACATAACAAAAGTCTCTTAGCTAAGCCATATTACCTACCTGACAAAGAAATTCTGACTTTGACCTACTTTGGTGTCTCAACAATGCCATGTAGAGCAAGAGTTGGTAAAAGAAGAAAATCCATGAAACTTTCTATGAATGAAAACTATTCATGAAAGCTTTTAAAAAGCATCAATGATTTTATTCGTTTAAAAAGAATTAAATGCTAAATTGCTCATATTTCTAGAATTCAGTAACTTAAAAATGATTAAGCAATTAAAAAACAATCTACTGGAATTACTGGACTGAGTAATTAATTGGATTTCTATTTAAAACGGTATTATTTTTATTGATATAGTCATTGTTTAAAATATCTTTTCTTTGTTATAAACTAGATTTTATTACTGTATTGCATATTTATATCCCTAATTAAAAATTAACCAAGATTTAGGCGTTTTTTCCTAATTAGCTCTGAAAATATTATCGCACAAAAATAATTTTTATATCATTTTTCTAATTCAAAAGCATTATCTCGATGAAATCAATTTGAATCCTTTAAGTTTTCGTGTTTTCAAGCGTTTTTATAAACGATGAAGTATATTTTATCTAAAAATAACTAAAACGAAACTCAATTCATTCCCCTTGTTGCTTTTAATATTTCATTCTGGCATTTCCTCTGTTGTTGATTATCAAGTTAAGAAAATTCGGTTGATTTTTTTTTCATATTGAATATGTTTCTATGTAAAGTAGGCTTTTAATACTTTTTATTTTGCCTTACTTATAATGACAATTGAATTTCAAGCAAAGGTGAAAATTGTTTTTAAGGTGCATCTATTTTTAAACACAGTTCCCTTTGCATTAAAATAACTGAAAGTACTACATAAACAACTACTCTGACCTGCCCTTATACACACAGACACCAGATGGCATTGGCAGGAACTAAAGTTAAGACCTAAGGGCTTTCTCCCGTCGTTGTACGAACCCTTATATAAGAGGTATGCTCGCCATTGGTACAGGATAGCTGACCCAGCACCATTTCTCAACCCATCAGCCCACCAGATGGCAATCATTATTCTGGAAGACTTTATCTCCAAGTCTGAAGGTTCCCCCCGCCAGGGAAAGTAATTAGAAGTATAAAGATACGGATGGAAAAAATGCTTAGATGTACTCCCTCTGGCGGAGATGTTTGAATATACAGATATGAAATGCACAACACAGAAGGCGTAAAGCTTTTAAGGTATCCGACTACGTTAAAAACACTGGTTATAGACCACACTGGCGACTTATTTCTTGTAGTTCAGACTTTCCTCTTTTTGAAACAGTTTATCTTTTCTAGGAAATGGAAGGCCTGGCCCTACCTTCCAGGGAAATTTTAAGGAAATCCTAGTTTTCAGGTAAAAATTGACTTTCACTTCAATTTTCTGAAAATTTTAATCTTCATAAAAATTCTCCACCTTTAACATGATATCTCAAACACTAATAGATGTATTTACATAAAAATAGGAGGGTGTGTTTTAAATAATATAAGCAATGAAATGAACTTAAAATTTTATGGTTGGTGAGAAACTTTTACATTTATTGGTGATTTTAAAAAAAATTAAGTTTTAAATTTATGGCAAAAATACATATATACGTAAATTTTTACCCATCACTTCTTAACATCTCTAAATGTTTCTTATATTTTGGTACATTTCATTCATCATTATATTCTATAACTTGTGTACAAAGAAAAGTAGGGTTGCTTCATTACAATTTTGTGTAGAGTTTTTAAGGTTTTTGATTAGATTTCACCAAAGTTTACAACAAATATTCCTTTTTCTCAAAATATATTATATTTTCAAATAATCTTGTATTCATAGTTTTTTGTATCATAATTGGCAATGCATATAAAAATCATAGTTTTAAATTGTTTTGTAGAAATCCAATTTTTCAAAAAAAAAAATTATTTTGATCGTAGTCGGATACCTTAAAATAGCATTAGCTAACTGTCCCTACAAATTTGAAATTTATTTTTTAAAATTATAATTTAATTTATTTATTTTGAAGAAGCTATGAGTCAAATGTTAACCAATCAATTAATCATCATCGACGTAACACGTCGCCAAATCCGGCTAATGACAATTATTCCAATGAAAAACGTATTCATTCAATTTTCTTCCCAATTGAGGGAGCAGAACTCGCCAATGCTAAAGGAAATTCCGAGTACTTGGCGAGTTGGCGACTCTTCGATGGGCATGTTACTTAACCGCGAATTCACTCTTCTGCCAACACTCGGACTGTTAGCTTGAGCTATCAAGGCCTAATGGACCTCGAATGTTGACGGTGAACATTCCTTGAGCACTTACACATAACTAATGGTATAGATTGATCACCCTTCTCTTAATGGTCGTTACTGCTTTTTCTTATTTCATGGAAGATCTCTAAATATTTGACTAGTTGTTTACGTTTTGTTTGATTAAGGTATCCGACCACATTAAAATTATTGGTTATCGACCATATTTTTTTTATTGTTATATCTTGTAATTCAAACTTTCCTCTTTCCAAAACAGTTTATATTTACTAGAAAAAGGAAGAATGACCATCAACCAGGGTCACATATTTTTCAGCTAAAATATATACTTAACTACAATTTTCTCAAAAATTTAATTTTCATAAAAAATTCTCCACCGTTGACAGGATATCTCAAAAACTAATAGAGGTATTTACATAAACATTTCAGCGTGTGTTTTAAATAATACGTGCAATGAAATGAACCAAGATTTTTATTAAAATACTTGTTTATAATATACACCAAAAAAGTATAGTATGAGTAAGTAAAATATAAAAAGTATAGTATAGTTTATACTTAGGTATACTGTTTATACTATACACCAAAGTTTTACTGTCGGTGAATTACTTTTTCATTTATAGGTGTTTTTAGAAAAATTAAGTTCCAAATGTATAGAAAAAAAGGCATATATATGTATATTTTTACTTATAACTTCATTGCATTTCAAAATTATTCTTAGATTTTGGTTCATTTCATTCATTGTTTTGGTCCATAATTTGTATAGAAAGAAATATAGGATTGCTGCGTAATAATTTTGTGAAGATCGTAACCATTTCGGTTACATTTCATTAAAATTTGCTGAAAACTTTCCGATTTTGCAACACATATTATATTTTCAAATAATTTTGTATTATAATGAATACTACATTTAAGAAACCTTTTTTAAAAAGTTTTTAAAAAATCCAATTTTTCAAAAAAATTTCCTTCGAATGTAGTCTGATACCTTAATTCTATTCAATACTTATTGATAAAGTACTTTTTTGTAAAAATAATGTATAAGAATGAATGGATGTGTGTTTTATTTTAAAAATAAATGCATTCTGCATGAGGATATACTGCCGTCCTTGGACAACAATTCTTTTATCATATCAACAACTCAATTTTAAAATACGTACTGAAGTTAGTTTTGGAATCCATAATTTTCATCTATAGTCAACAGATGAGAAATGCACCTGAACAGGTAGCTCATACTTTTCATTCGAAGTGACACCGTTCGACGCCTGCTTACAAACTTACTGTCTGTCCATCACAAGAACTCTGCTTGACGATCGTCTGTGTTTATGGCGGGCGTCATAGAAACCGGCTTTGTTAGTGAAGATTCATTTTGAATGGGTGGAATCGGACGGAAGTCTTAGGGAGTTTTCTTGTTCTTGGCGTCAATTGTAGTGGTAAGAAAAACTTGTTGCTCGTTCGTCTTCTCGCTTTAGTCGCAGTTGCATTATCTTTATATTCGCTTAGCTAACTTCTTTTATATTTTATTAATCTTTTCTTTGGTTAACTGTTGGTTTTCCTAACTGGTTAACTTTGGTTTCTTTGGTTAATCTTTTAACTGCATATAATTATTTTTTTGTCTCTTAATAACATATAAATTGAAATCAAATGAAATGATGACGATTAATTTTTTATCTTGCATGATTTTACTTCTTAATATTTCTTCTTGCGCTGTCGTTTGACATGCAAATAATTATTCAGTTTTTCTATTTGATTTGCTTTTCACTTTGGAAACTTATTACAAAAATATCAGATATTTTCAATACTCCGAGTACGCAAATAAATTTTAATCTTTGTGATTTTTTAAAAAATTTGTTTTCAACAATTAAATGTTATAATACATAATATCACCATTTTGGCGCTAAACGTGCCAGTTTGAGATACTTGAATGAATTTCTACCTTCGCAAAATGAACTCTTCCTACAGTAACCTGTTGATATGACGCCTGCCGTAAACATAGATGATCGTCTAGCAGAGTTCTTGTGATGGACAGACAGTATTTACACCAAGTCTACACTGACTTCGAAGTCAATGTTCTAGTATGATTAATTGAAGTTTTCATTACAAGGTTTTCTTGTTTCATAAATGTCAGTGCTTTTTGCTTGAAGCTTTCATTACAACAGTCTAGTGCATAGGTTCCCAAAGTGGGTGTTTGAAGCTTTCAGGGGGGTGGTAAAAGACCCAGAGAAAATTAGGGGGCGTTGATATGGCACAAAGGGAAGTTAGAGGATTTACCAAATATAGTGTAAAATAACTTCAAGGGGTGATTTCAGGACATTTTAAACATGGACAGACCAGACTGGGTTTTGGATCATTTTTCCAATGTCTACACTGCAGAATCACCTCAGTTAGAAGAAGAACTAATAGAATTGATGACAAATAAGGATCTAAAAATTAAATTCAAGAATTTCGGCTGCAGAAGTCGATTTCGCAACTGCATTCAGGGTTATGGTCGATTGTTCAACGACTTTTGATAGCATTTCCCTCTTCATATTTTAGCAGAACGTGGATTTAGTGATGAGGCAACATTGGTAATGAAAAAGAGGAATCGGCTCTATGTTACTGAACGATTACAATTAACACTTACAATTTTTTTAAGTGAAATCGAGCCAGATATTAACAAGTTCCTTAAAATGCATTAAATTCAACCTTCTCATTAGTTAAGTTAAAAATTTGATGTCTTTAAATTTTAATAAAAATACTTTTTAATATAATTAAGTATGCGTTTTGATGGGTCTTTGAAACTGTAAATTTATTTATTTAGAAAGCAATAGTTTAGTATGAATTGATACATATCATCAAAATCCCAGCCTGTCCTTATAGCAGGTAAGCTAAAAATTGTATTCCTCTTTTTAAAATAAAGAAGAAATTCAGTAGCGTTTTAATTCCAACAATATTCTATCTATTAGAATTTTTTTTTAATTCTTGTTTTCATCATGCATTATGTACGCTCTTATTTATTTGGAGTAGGAGGGGGGTGATATTGAAATATTCATTAGAAAAGGGGGCGCCAGTTCAAAAAAGGTTGGGAACCTAAGGTCTAGTGTTTCATAGATGTCAGTGCTTTCTGCTTTATTATCATTCATGTATCGACACTGCATTAACCCAATGAATTGTGTATTAAAAAAAGTTATAGAATTCACCAGACTTTCATAAAAACAGAATTAACATTTTCTTGTTCTTAATATAATTTTTTTGGTTTTTTTTTTCAACAGATAATACATGTATAATTTTAGGCTTGTATTATGACTTAAAATAAAACGTTAAAGGAAGTAATTACTATTCAAAATATAAGCGCAATTATTTGCTTTTCAGAGAAATCAAGTTTTGGAGGATAATATTTTATCAAGCTTCGACATCAAATATTTTGTACTCGTATAATTACTTTGCTTTTTAATGTACCAAATATCAGTTCATATTCAACTACATAACATTGTTTTTATATTGAGAAACATTAAATTCAATAATCGTACTTTGGTAAAAAAAGAAAAAAAAATCATAATATTTACAATTTATTTTTTTACACGTAATTTGACAAGAAATAAGAAAAATATTAAATCCTTTTGTTAAATATAATTTCAGGTGTTCCGATTGTTTAATCATTCAATATTATGTCTTTGATGGCCATATTCTGCAATGTTATCCCCATCATGCTTATCACATCCAACCCGTATTACCCATTATATTTTGTATATATTTATTTAATAAAAATTATTTGATACGTATGATAGAAAAACAGTCTACTGTCTGTCCATCACAAGAACTCTGCTAGAAGATCTCCATGTTTACGGCGAACTTCATAGAAACAGGTTACTGTAGGAAGATTTCATTTCGCGGTGGTAGAAATTCATTCAAGTTTCTCAAGCTGGCACGTGTAGCGCCAAATTGGTGATATTATATGTATTATAACATTTAATTGTTGAAAACGAATAAAAAAAAATCTCAAAGATAAAAATTTATTTGCGTACTTGGAGTATTGAAAATGTCTGATATTTTTGTTATAAATTAACAAAGTGAAAAGCAAATCAAATAGAAAAACTAAATAATTATTTGCATGTCCAACGATTGCGCAAGAAGAAAAAATTAAGAAGTAAAATCATGCATGCAAGATAAAAAGAATTAATCGTCATCATTTCATTTGATTTAAATTTATACGTTATTAATATAAAATTATCCGCTGCAAACGCATCTATATTAAAATTAAAGCAATAATATAATTAATCGTGATTATTTCATTTGATTTAAATTTATATGTTAGTAATATAAAATTATCCACTGCAAACGCATCTAATTTAACATAAAAGCAATAATATAATTAATCATAATTATTTCATTTAATTTAAATTTATATGCCATTAAGAGACAAAAAATATATGCAGTTAAATATTAACCAAAGAAAAGATTAATAAAATATAAAAGAAGTAAGCTTAACGAATATAAAGATAATGCAACTGCGACTAAAGCGAGAAGACGAACGAGCAACAAGTTTTTCTTATCGCTACAATTGACACCAAGAACAAGAATACTCCCCAAGACTTCCGTCCGATTCCATCCATTCAAAATGGATCTTCCCAACCGAAGCCGGTTTCTATGACGCCCGCCATAAACACAGACGATCGTCTAGCAAAGTTCTTGTGATGGACAGTCAGTAATTTTCTCCATTTTTTTTTTAAATGACGTGTTGATCATTTTAAGATGTACCTATCAGACCTGAGCTGTAATCAATCTACATCATTTCTCGATATTTAACCCTGAAACCTTTACCAGGTTTCAAGGTTAAATGCACCAGGACCACTTACTAAATAGTTCAATATTATTATTCCACTTTTTAAAAGGTGTAATATAAAATGATTAAATACTAACTCGAAATTACAATTCATATTAAGTCTTTGAAATTTGATTTTCAATATTAAAAGAATTAACAATATTTATTGTAAATCACTTTTAGAAAAAAAACCCTGAAAACTTTCAAGAATTTCTGAAATAATTTTAAATACCAAATAGACGTAAATCCTGAGAAAAATTATACAAGTCGTTATAGAAGTTAAAGAAAACCTCAAAAAAAATCTTGTAAAATATAGAAATACTCTAAAATTTCGAGACATAACAAAATTAAATTTTCATCGTCCAAATAAGAATACAAATATCGCATGAAAAAGAAAATATTTATTAAGATTTCAAGCAAAATTTTCGGAATTAAGGCAAATGGCGTTTCTTCAACATTTTTCAACTCTAACAATCAGCATAATTATTCACTACATTCTTGAAAATGTTTGGAAAAGCAAAATGCTTTTGAAAACTTGTACTAAGAAAAAAAAAATGTCTAGTCTATAATTCTCTTCTTATAAATGGGATTCTTCTTTAAAAATTCTAAACTGGCAATAAATAATCTACTCCTTTAATAAGATTCCTGTTTTTTTAAGCTCTTTTGTGAGTATGAAAGTTTCGAGATCCAAATTTGTTTTTAAAACGATGTTCACACCCTCATTTATATTCAGGTCATTACTTCAGAAGGAAATTCAAGAAGTTTTAATATTTTATGAAGAAGGTTTCCAGGAAAATGTTGAAAAAGAGTTTGAATGATAACTAGCCAGATTTTTTTGCCTATATTTTCAAAAATTAAGAACATTTTTGTGTATTTAAAGGTCATAGGTATTTAAACTTTTATGCTCAGTTGTAAAAAACACAGAATTGAAGCTAATAGGTATAGAAGAGTAATATAAATGTAAGCATATGATTTTTAAAAACAGAATGGGCCTCGTCTTTGCCAAAGACCGCCGTGTTGGTTAATGGAAGTTGGGGTACGTTAAGTAGGTCGTGGCTGCAAAGTTCTCCAAGGTCCCATAACCTCTAAGGGTACTGAATCAGGAATGAGTCGGTCTCTGATTGGGATTTAAATGTTGACTTGCGGATAGACGAATGAGTTCGACCACCCCCTAAAAAGGGTTGTGTCGTTTGTGTTCGATCAAAAGTCGTCCTTTCACCTTAACGGTGCTGGTTCACAACGAAAGGCGCACACTTCTGCCTTCATTCGAAAGACCTAAATCTTATTCTGGTTTGATATAACCAAGTGGCATTAGACAGACCGGAAAGCAGATTGGCTGTTTCGAAGACAGTGAAGACACTTTGTATTCTTTGTCGTCGTTTTATTTCATCATGGAGAAAAATATATGTTTATGTGCAAGCAAGAGCGACGAGCACACACACACAACACAGAGAGGAATGAGGAAAAGTTTTGGAACATTTAATCCCTGGTCTTATATAACATGAGACTAATAGGGAAAATATTTGTTTACAGTGCTAATACAATGATATTTAGACAGGGATTTTCACTCACACTAGGAAAGGGAAACCGAGGGATCTTTCAAAAGGAGTTTTGTCAAGTCAGGGGTATTTTGCTGCTTCATTCGGAATGTGGGAAAGAAAGACTTTGAGCCTATTTAGTCCTTTTACAGAGTTACTTGTAGAATTGACTAGATAGATAAAGTGGAATGGGATCAGGGAATAAGAAAATATTTTAGAATGAAGTTTAAATGGGCTAAATGGAGTTAAAAATTATGAAATTAATTCAGTTTAAATGAAATTTTAAAATAGCATTAAATACACGTACCAAATTTTTAAAAGGAAGAAAATTAACTTCAGAAGTCTAAACACTGCTTCTTGAATTCGTGAATAATATTGTTTCAAGAAAAGCCTTAATGAAAAATCTTATTCGATTTAATAAAATTGATTCCCCCCCCCTACATTAAGTATAGAGAAAGCATTGAAATTGTAAAGAAATGATTGAGATTTCGACAAATCTCCACGTTTCAGATTTCAAAGAAGTCAGAAAAAAAATTTTGGAGTTATAATCTATATTTCAGTTTATGTGAAAAATATAACTCAAACCCTCTAAGCTAGACGAATGAAATCTGCAACAAATTTGTATCAAATTTTGATCAAAATCAATTCAAAATGATTATGTTTTTCTAATTTTCTACGAATATAAGTTAACACAATAACTATAAAATGAAGAGGGCTAGATAGATAAAATTCGAATCACAGTTTTAAAATTAATATTGTAGAGAACTGAAACATTTTGAGAAAAATAAAATAAGGCATTTACCGTCTGTCAACCTGTACTTTCAAAAATATGGAAATCTAGTAAAACACAAATATAAAGGCTTAAATGTTGAAATTTGATATGTAATTTTGTAACTACAATAATAATTCTGCGTCAAGTTATAGTTTCAATTTTTTTGAAAAAAAAAAAAAAAAATTAAAAAAAAATTGCTTAAAAATATGTAAATCTGATAAATCAAAAATACAAAGGCTTAAATGTATGAAATTTGTATGTAAATTTGTATTGGTATGTAATTTTGTAAGTGCAATGATAATTCTGTCTAGTTGTAGTTTCAATTAGTTTAAAAATACCATTATGCAAATTAATTGTCAAAACACTTGCTAGATGAAAGATTCAGTAAAAATTCTAAATTCTCGCCAAAGATTAATATTTGCTAACTACTTCTTATGACATTCAAAGGGGTATCTGGTATAATACCTTTATTAGAGAGTATGCGTGAAAATTTTGGGGATATGTTTCTCCTGGTTAAAGGTATGGAAACATTTTGGATAAATTCAAATGAAGAACGTAAAACAGTGGCAATTTAATTCATTTTGTGTTTTTTAAATTTTATCTAAGATTTTAATTTTATAAAATTACACGCTTAGTACTCTTATTAATTTAAATAAGTTTAAAAGCCAGTCCTGATAGATACCGGTTAAATTAAATCATGAAGTTAAGGGCATTCAACTATTTGGACCATAGAACATTTAGTGGTCAATCTATCGATCACCTCAAGAAACAAAATGGATCCTTTTTTCGAAACTAAGCAACTGTCAAACACAGTATATAAACCGTTTCTTCATAAATCATTTAAATAATTTACTTGAATAGATTTTATGTCATTTTTTAAAATTTTTCTGCATACTGAATATTTGATACAATATCATTTGTTATGACATAAGTCATTAAATATATATCCTTATCCTGTGAAAAAAAAAAGTCTCAAGAAAATAAGCATTGAGATGGATTCTACGAAAATAAATTACAAGTTTAAAATAACAAATATAAAGCCAGCTCTATTTTTGCTACTGTTTTTCTGTATTCATTCTCCATTTTATACATTTCAGTAAACAAAAGTTTTTTCATATATTAAGAAATTGTTTTTGCGTGAAATATTTCAACAATGAAAAGAAAAATTAATAATTTATATATGAGTAAGTACTTTTCATGTTCAGTTCTGAAAGGTTAGAACAATCACGGAACAGATCTTAAAGTGAACTTTAGGTAAATGAATCAACTATCCCGTATTTCCAATATATATTTCTCTAACCTGCTAAATCTAAACTACTATTGACTGTACAAAGAATACTAACTGCAAAGTGAGAATTTATGACATTTTTTTTTTGTTTTTTAAAAGTTTATAATATTTTTTAGTGTTTTGAAATCTTTATCTTTTTTACAGCAAAATTAAGACGCTGCGTATAAGATGGGACACTTTTGCAAAAATTTCTTTGCACGCTGCTATAATGTTTTCTTTTTTTTTAATTTTTGGTTTTGAGTGTTCTTATGTGCTCTCATTCAGGTTACACTGACCCGAAAGTTAGCAAAGCTTGGCAGAAGAGTTTATCGCCGAGGAAGCACAACGAAGAGAGCAGTATACAGAAAAAAACTAAATATATTGAATTAAAAGTTCATTAAGTCGTTCATTAACTACGCAAAAAATAAGAGGTTGAATTTTAAATAAAGTTAACCTCACTTTGATTAAGTTTGTTTAACAACCTTTGAAACAGATTCAAGCCACAATGTTTATATATAAAACTTGTCAAATCATCTTAAATGGGCTGCACAGCAGGTCAACCACATTGTCCGATATCTCTTAACTGCTCTCTCAAAACTCTTTAACGTGCATGTATGTAGAGATTTAATTAGCGGCCATTACTATTAAATATTAAGTTCTAATTTGTTGTAATAAATGTCCCCATGGATACCGCAAAATACCTCTGAACCAAAGTCTAAGACATGTGGCGTAAAAATTTGAAAAGAAGTGAACTACGCGTTCGCTCGCCAGACGGGGATAGAGAGGGTCATATCGTTCTGATTATGCATCTTTAAAACGCAACGTAGTTTCGCCATGAAATAATTAATTAAGCTTCATCCTTGGTGGCATTTATAAGTGATACTTTTTTCTCTGTTGTTAATAGTCCTGTCATAATTGTTAATGCCTTTTCCTTATTCTTTACTATAAATAAATTTCTTTCTTATTCAAAAGCTTCTTTTCTTTCAATCAGTGACCCTAAACACTGATCTAAACGTGGTTGAATGGGCCCATCCAATTCCTTCATGTATTTATGCGATTCGAGTTTACCCGATTTGTGTAGCAAACACTACCAAAAACAAATAACCTACGTTTGAAAGGTCGAGTTCGAATCCTGCTTCTTGAGATGACGGATTGGAAGTGGAAAAACAACACAAGGACTGAATCAAAAGGTTCAGATCCAAATATCTTATGCATGTATCTGACAAATGTCTAACATTATGTAGATTATTTTATGCTATTAGGCATTTTTTGCTTAAATTGATGGTTGCATTCTTTTATAATTTATCGTTTTAATTAATTTATGTAAAAAAGATTGCATATCTTAGGCCTGGATTTCATGGGATTTAAAGAGGTCCACAGGTGTAAATACTGTTGGTATAGAAATCAGTTTCCAGGCAGAAAAAATCCCTTTTCTGAATCCATGTCTGAGGGTGAACTTTAAAAAAGTCTTCATGCCATATTCTTATTTAATTCGATTTCATTTTGATTCCACTGTTTTCATTTTAACTTGACATTCAATTATTTATTTTTTATAGCAAAATATATTCTCAATCAAGCTTTATTTAACTTCTTTTATCCAAAATTAATTTTCAAAGTGACATCCGAAATTAATATGATTTTGGCAGTGAAATGAAATTTCTGAAAGCCAGAATTGCTATTGATAATCTAATTACTAATAAGTTTCATCGCATAATGCGTTTTGTTTCAAAAGTACTTTTTTCAATGAGCAGATGGGTCAGCATAACGGCAGGATTTAATTAGAAAAATTTTACTCAACATACCCTTTTTTTCTCAATTTTTAGAATTTCGTAATAATAAGAATGACTTGTAATAGCGGTCAAAGGTGCTTTGCTTCAGTTTTAAACTTTTAATTTGATTTTGGCTAAATGCATCGAATTTGGTTTTTTTAAAACGTAAAGCAAGACATTTCCATTTAATTACAATCCATTAATTTATTAGCTATCGTTGAATGTCCCAGTTTTTTTAATTACAAACGGTGCTCCCCACCCCCAGTAAGAAAACAGCTGTTTCATTAAGAATGCTGAATAAATGAGCATAAAATATTACCTTTGATTTTGGAAGTTTTGTTATCTGTGTTACCGTAAATTTAATTTAATGAAAACAGTTTTTATAACTTTTACTTAAAAATCGAGTAATATTTTGTGACTCTTTTATAGATTCTTTTTATTAATGAATTTACATTAATTAAACAAATTATAATCAAGATCAAAAAATTAAAAAATCTTTTTTTTAATTAATGTAAATTACTACCAGATGGTACCACTAATAAAAAATGGAAATTAATCGATTTATTGGAAATTTACTTCTTAATATATTAAAATAGGATTCCATCATTGAAAATACAAAATTGCATGCGAATTCAGAACTTAAATAAAACTATGCATGAAAAAATGGTTTCAATTATTTTTATAAAATTACATTAAATAAGTATGTTTTTTTATTAATTGCACGCATATTTAAGAAATTACCTCTTTAAATAATTCAATTGAGTGCTGTTCTATTGAAGCTAGAATTGCATTTCGAAATAGATTTTATAGAATCGAAGAAAGTTTTTAAGCTTTAGAAATATTTAATTCGGTATAAAATTTTTGTTTAACTATATTTTATTACTTAAGCTTTTCCTGAAACCACGGAATAGGGATTTAAAACTATAATTTATAAATTATTTTAATCTCGTATTTATTGAAAAGTTTTATCTAAAATACTACTGTACATTACATTTGCAGCTTATTTATTTTAAATGGAAAAGTTTTCAAATTCAGACTTTAGTTTCTTAAAAGTTAAAACAAAAAATAAATCTGAACAATTACTTATTTACGAACTTTAAGTTGGCAAAAATGCAATGTTGCAATTGAATTTTCACTCGCTTTTTTATAAAATTAAAAATTTCATATTTATGAACTAAAATATATTTTTAAAATTTAATACTTATTAAATTTATTTTTAAAATTAAATAGAATACAGAAATGAAAGATGCAATATTTAATATGCATTTTAAAGGAACTAAAAAGAGTTTGATTAAAAATGTGATACATTTTTGAAGGAAAAAAAACAATCTAAATTTAAAATTTGTTGCCCTATTACACAGATAATGCACTTCCAAATTAAACTGAATCAACTATTCATTTTACTTCATTATGTTAACAAAATCTGTCACTCATTTTTTTAAAGTTATATATAAATTCCAATCTTTTTCGGATAAAACTATGCTTACCTTATGTTATCTGAAATATATCAAAATTCTTTATACTCAAACACATTCCATCACGTTTTGCATGTTGCCATTTCCATCGAAAAAACTCCGTTTGTCTGTAACTGGTATCAAATGGCTGGGAACCCGTCGCGCTATTTATCTTAAAATCCTTGCTCCCCCCAAAAGAAGACCAAGACATTCTGAGAGATACGAGTAAATCATTCGTATGGTTTCCATGGAAACAAAGAACGTATTTATTGATTCTGCTCTGAATCTTTCCAAAGCAGAGATTGGAAATTGTTTTACTTGAGTAAATAAGCTTTTATTAAAAAATAAAAGGACAATTCATTTGTCTCTTTTCTAAATGATTTTATTTCTCCAAACGCGATGTGCTTTTGACAACTACAGGAAAAAATTGCGCGCTTTTCTAGAATTGACAGACAAATTAAACCATCAGAGCGACTTCTTAAAA